>ML304815.1:0-50756 GCA_005239505.1 Nicotiana paniculata | reverse complement strand
GGGGGGGGGGGGGGGGGGGGAATTGGGTCGTGACAAGTTGGTATCAGAGCTCTAAGTTCATAGGTGCTACGATTCATAAGCAAATTTAGTAGAGTATTGCGAATCGGTATGGATACGTCTGTACTTATCTCGAAGGCCTATGAAACTATTAGGACAAATTCACTTCCTTCA
Organism: Nicotiana paniculata; assembly: GCA_005239505.1. Lineage (NCBI taxonomy): Eukaryota > Viridiplantae > Streptophyta > Magnoliopsida > Solanales > Solanaceae > Nicotiana > Nicotiana paniculata. The sequence continues at coordinate 50,585 of ML304815.1, read as the reverse complement.
TTCCTATCGTGCAAGTTCATTGATCTCAAAGTTTGAACTTTTATTAGTGAGGACACGAGCTGTAGTTCCTGATGACCTGACCCCAGAGCAGATGTCTCTAGGGGCAGAGGTAGAGGCCGACGAGGAGCACGTGCCGCAACTAAGGAATCTACCAGGGCAGCAATTGAGGAGCCGTCAGTAGTTCCAATTGGGGGCAGGTACCGGAAGCGCCTGATGTTACCCTCGGACTTCTGAGACCTTAGCACAATTCCTGAGTATGTTGGGACACTGACTCAGGCGGGATTGACTCCGGGTGAACCAACTACTTCACAGACCGGGGGAGGAACTCAGACTCTCGCTGCTCACACTCCAGAGCAGCGAGTTCATGTTAGTCAGGTTCCAGGTGTCATGTCGACACAACTTGTGGTCCCAGTTCAGCACGTGGTTAGGGCAGCATCATCTCAGGAAGAACAACTTAGACTTGAGAGGTACAAGAAGTACCACCCTCATACCTTCAATGGATTGGCGACAGATGATGGCCAAGGTTTCCTAGAGGAGTGTCATCGCATCATTCATATTATGGGTATTGTGGAGATGAACGGGGTTGCTTTTTTTACGTTTCACCTCAGGAGAGAGGCTTATTAGTTGTGGCGGGATTATGAGTTGAGTAGTCCGGCCGAATCAACTTTACTCACATGGGTTCGGTTTTTAGAAATGTTCTTGAGAGAGTTTATACCTCAGTCCCTTTGATATGTATGGCATGCAGAGTTTGAGCAGCTGCGCGTAGGCACTATGGCAGTATAAGAGTATGACATCAGATTCAGTGATTTGTCTAGACATGCACCGGCTTTGGTCGCTACAGTTAGAGAGCGTGTCCGTAGATTCATTGAGGGGCTCAGGCATGATATTCGGTTCTGCATGGCTCGAGAGTTAAAATCAGATGTTTCGTTTTAGCAGGTGGTAAGGATCGCTCGCCGAGTTGAGGGCATGTGGGATCAAGAGAGAGATGACATGTGGGGTTATGAGAGAGAGGACATGCACAGCCAGAAGAGAGAGGACAGTGAGGCGAGGAGGTCTCGTAGGCTGGAGATATATACTTTTCCTTATTTTGGAGGCAGGGTACGACATGGTAGAGGTTTTGTGGGTCAGCCAGTCCAGTTTGCACTTTCGGCTTCACATAGTGTTTCAGGTGCTCATGGGTCTCAAAGTACTCGTACTGCACAGTTTCCACAACCACGTCAGTAGATAGGTTGCTTTGAGTATGGAGATACTAGCCACATGGTGAGAGATTGTCCCAGACTCCAGGGAGATGTGTCACTGTAGGATATTCAGGTGAGTAGGGGGCGCCCAAGAGGGGGATACCCGACTCGTTAATGTGTTTCATATAGTAGGCTGGAGGCCTTGTGCTATGTGTTATCATACATGTATGTTTTGATTTGTTACAGAGGGCACCATTCGTATTTTGCTTCAGTTCTGCTTATCGCGACAAGTTCCCTTACTTGTTGTTTCATTTATGGGTGAGTTTCATGATTTGCACTCTGTTTACGTGTTTTCCCTATTGGGAGATTCTATGAGTGGTAACCGTGTCTATCTTTGTTTTTATCTGTCATTGAGAGTGATGAGATTAGAAGTGAGTCCCCATTATTCATTATGGTAGATTTTGGTTTGATTCCTAAGTATTCTTGGTTATGGTTTGTGATTTGGTACTCTACCGGGGTGAGAGTTTAGTAAGTGTTGTAATTTTATTTTGGCAAAACTGGGTTAGTGAGATATTTTGATTAGTATGATGTATATTGACATGTGATTTAAAGTTGAGGGTGAGACCCTCGCGCTTTCATGAGATTTGATGTGTTTGAACCGGGATGTGTGCCGCGGTGGAGAGTTATACTTGGAAGAGATCCTTATTGTTTTTCAGTACTTGATTTTCCTATTTAAATTTGATTCGTAGTATGGTACTGATAGAGAGTTGTGCCTGTCGGGCTTGTTTGATACTTCCCTTGTGTTTTTTTTTTCATATTCAGTCATTTTCGTTATGTGTTTCTTGAGTTTTAGCTTGCGGGATGTGTGCCCGGTGGTGTAGTTGTGACTTGTTGATTCGGGTGTATAGTTTTGAGGTCTTTGTGGTTCTTGCATCATCTTCAGTGTCGTGGAGGTTTGAAATGGGTTCCTATCGGATATGAGGCAAATTGCCGGTGCTAGCTCAGTTTGCGAGCAGCTATTGTGATCAGAAGTGTTATTATGGGCCGATGTGTAGTGTGTTATGTTGTGTGGTTGTATATTTTGGGTGTAGGCATGAGTTGCTGCATTTGGTGGAGGTTGATACCGGGTATGGATTTAGAATCGGGTCTTCTGGAGATGAATAAAAGGTGAGAATTTTGACTCTGAGGCTTATCGGTGTTGGTAGAAAGGCTAAATTACATTGGGGATGGTGTCATCGAGCTTATGAGGATTTGGGGTGACTGGAGATCACCCGCGGGTGTATGTTGGAGGTGCGCATTCAGTGATTTGAAGACTCCGAGGCGATTCTTGGCACGTTAGAGGATGAACATTTGTTTAAGATGGGGAGAATGTAACGACCCAACCGGTCGTTTAGAGAATTTAAGTCCCGCTCGGCGACATTTAAACACAACTTCGTAGGGTGATTTTGGACTTAGGCGTGCGTACGGATTTGGTTTTGGAGGTCCGTAGGGTAATTTGAAGCATTTCAGCAAAAATTAAAGTTTGGAAAGTGGAGAGGTTTGACCCATAGTTGACTTTGGTGATATCGGGGTCGGAATGCGATTACAAAAGTTGGAACAACTCCTTATGTGATTTGGGACTTGTCTGCAAAATTTGACATCATTCTAGGTTGGTTTGATAGGTTTCAACACGAGATTTAGAAGTTGGAAGATTTGAAAGTTCATAAGTTTGATTCATGGTGCGATTCGTAATTTCGTTGATGTTTGATGTGATTGATACCTTGAGTGGGTCCGTGTTAGGGTATATAACTTGTTGGTACGTTTGGACGGGGTCCCGGGGGGCCCGAATGTGTTTCGGACGAGTTTCGAATGGTTTCCATGGTTTTGAGGAGATTTGAGTTCTGGTGTAATCGCATCTGCGAACCTTGGGCGCATGTGCGAAGATGGAGACACAGGTGCAAGAGGAGCTAGTTTTGGTAGTCTCCGCAGATGCAGAGTATTGGAACACATATGCGGCACCGTAGAAGCGGATCCTTGGGCGCATAAGCGAGAGGGAGCACAAGTGCGGTTGGTCATGCGCACCCGTGGTTGCGCAGAAGCGGCTAATTTTGTCGCAGGTGCGGTAATCCTAGCATATTCATTTAAGTCGAGGGTTTGGCCATTTTCTTCATATTTTGAGTTTTAAACTTCGGTTTTGGTAGCTTCTTTTGGGGTTTTTCTAGAAAATCGATTGGGTAAGTGTTCTTCACCTAGAATCTAACATATTCCATGATTTTCTCTTCATTTTTATCATTTAATTTGTGTTTTGAGGGGAGGAAAATGTTGGTTTTTGAAGAAAGTTTTCAAAATGAAAAATCATGATTTGAAGGACGAAATGGTATCGGAATTTAATAATTTTAGTATGGTTGAACTCGTACCGGAATGGGTGTTCGGGTTTTGTAAAATTTGTCAGGTTCCGAGGTGCGGGCCCAGGGGTCGACTTCTGGGACCGATTTCTTGATTTTTGTAAAGATTGAGACTTTATGATCCAGAATAGTTTCTTATAAGTTTTATTTGTTCTTTGAAGTTATTTTTGGTTAGATTTGAGCCGTCCAAAGGTCTTTTCACCTGAAAAATTCATTTTAGAGTACTAGTTTGTCTTCTTTGAGGTAAGTATCTTTCCCAACCTTGTGTGGGGGAACTACCCCTTAGGATTTGAGTCTTCTATGTTGATTGTAGTTCGTTTACAAGAGGTGACAAGTACGTGATCGGATTTATGTGGTGAAAATTGGCCTTTTAGAGTTCTTAGGTTCTTGTATTCATTGAATATGTAGTTGTACTTGTATGATTACGTTCCTTAATTACTAGTTTCACCTTTACCTGCTTAATTAGAATTAATTGCTTCACGATTCACTCTTATTGATATTTGATTCATATGTGCCTTAATTGAGACTGTTACCTCTTCCATTGCCATGTTACCTTCCCCCTAACTCCTTATCACTTTTTGCAGTTGTAGTTATCCTTTTTTTTGTAAATGTTCTCCCTTAATTGAGGTTATGGTGATCTTATCCCTGTCTACCTTTAGTTGAATTGGCTGCATCTTCCCCCATAATTATCCAACCTCAAAAGAATCTTAAAGGTTCCATGCCTTAGTGGACTTTCCCTTATTTGGAATTATTAGCCTCGTGTTAGTTTCTTGTTGTTGAATCTTACATTGTGGGATTATTATTACATGTTATTTTATTCCTTGTTGAGCTGTTCTTATTTTGCCTGGTATTCCTTATTGTGGTTATTCCTTGTGAACTAGTTTTACCTTTTTTTGTGATCGAAGTGTCTTGAGTTGATTTATTTACCGTACTTTGTATTATTGTCATTGTTTTTGATGAACTTGTTGTGGTTATGCACGAGGTTTTTGCCGTGCGATTGTGGTTATTGTGATGCATGAGGTTTCGCCGTGCGGTTACTGATAGGGGATTTGCACAAGGTTTCTATCGTTCTGTGGTTACTATTGGTATTGCATATGTGGCGTGACAAAGCGGGATATTTATAGTGGGTTGCGCATATGACGAGACAAGGTGGGAACATTATTGTGCACGTGTGGTGAGACAAGGCGGGCATGTACTTTACTATTTTCACACTTGGAGAGACAAGGTGAGTTGTGTCAGGGATTGTTTTGTGATGACTTGTGATGTCCTGGGGGCATTCTTGTTGTTGATATTCTTGTAGTGGTATGTTTACTTTTGTGAGCCTGATCTTGTGAAAGTTGTGAGAAAATATTCTACGTGCTGTCCGTTTCTTTCCTTATGTTACTAGCTTGTATAAACTATGTTAGGACACTTGCACAAGCATACATATAGTTAGCACCCTTATCAGTTAAGAGGTTTTCGTGATATTGTTGAGAATAAATGTATATCCTTGTTTACTTGCCTTATATGTGAGAATGATTTTATTCGGCACATGGGTCATCAATGCGGTTATGAGGTAAAACGAGGGCACAAGATGCCAAATATCAGGGTTCATATATTGGGACCCGTGAGTGTGAATAGTCTGAGGTTTGGTACCTCGTGGAGTTATATTGACTATAAAACCTAATTTGAAAATAGTCGTTGTTGCTGTTGAGTTTTTACTGTCCTTCACATATTTGTGATTCGTATTTTGGGTTTGCTTTTATTTATCCTTCTGTGTCTTTATCCTGGTATTCAGTTGATACTTGTTCTCTTCCTTTCCGATTTCAATTACTGTATTGTTAGCCATAACGCGTAGTCCTCATGTAGTTATTATACTTGTTGTTCCTATACTCATAACTGTTCAGGTTGTATAGTCCAGTAGGTGTCTTGACTGTTCCTCGTCACTATTACACTGAGGTTAGTCTTGATACTTGCTGGGTACCACTGTGGTGTACTCATACTACACAAAATGTGCAGATTCCAGGTATCACATAGCCGATTGATCGTTAGCTAGCAGCACAGACTGCTATTATGAGACTCAAGGTAAACTTGCTGGTAAACATGCTACAATGTTCACAAACTTTGGAGTCACCGACCTATTTTTTTCGTACACTGTCTTTATTTATTTCTGAACAGTTGTATTTAGAAGTTATAGTAAAATTCTATAGAGTTTATGACTTGTACTACCGGATTTTGGAAAAGTGTATATTGTATGGAGAGTTCATTTCAGAAAGCATTAAAGGTTATTATTATTATGGTTGTTATTCAGTAATGTTAGGCTTACTTAGTTCTTAAAACTAGGTGCCATCATGATACCCAACTGAGGGGAAATTTGGTCGTGACACAGTCGATGCAATAATAAAAAACACAACACAAGTCGAGGTTGATTCTATAGGGAGCTTGATGTGGGATTAGGTATATATCTAGTGTAAGTGTATGACGTGCCCTAGATTGCACTTCCACATATTCAATTGTTGTTGTTATACTTCTACTTTTATGCTACTGATTATAATTGTAAAGCTAAGAGACAATATTTTTGTGTTTTGGTTGTTTTTCAAGTTATAAAAGGTTTAGGGTTGCGACTTCCACCTAGTTGGTTACCTAACGGATTTAGAGCTTTAGGGCATGTTTGGTTGATCGGGATACAATATAGAAATCACACACGATTACTCACTCTTTAACTCTCGGTAGTTTAAGTGATACTTTCCAATTTGTCTTTCTCTAGTCCAAATGGGCATTTCACAAACCAAGTGATAAATGCTCAAGTTGGGTCTTACTATCTCTAGATTTGACCCTTTAATTGGGGCTATCAATTTCTTGAGTTCACCCCAATTTCCTGTTAGCCAAGTTTTCCAAGACATAGTCTCACTTTCTCAAGTAGAGACTTAAATCAATTTGGCATGAAGAAATATTTGCAACCATTAATTCTAGAATTCAAGCAAGAACAAGGCTAAAAATCATATACCCAATCATAAATCATCCTCAAATCAATAACCTATTAAGTACCCATACTAGGGTTGGGTCACAACCTGTAATGACCCAGCCGGTCGTTTCGATAGTTATAGCCCCGTTTTCCCCATTTCTGCTTCTTTTGTGATTTACATCTGTATTATATCTTACGTGGTTTCAGAGTGAATTGAGACACTTAGTCTCTTAATTAGAAGCTTAAGTTGGAAAAGTCAACTAGATGTTGACTTGTGTGTAAACGACCTCATATTTGAATTTTTATGGTTTTGTTATCTACGTTAGGTTATTTAGGAATTAGGAGCGCGTCCGGAATGTGATTTGGAGGTCCACAGTGGAATTAAGCTTGAATTGGCAAAAGTTGACAATTTGGCGATTTTGGCCGGGAGTGGAAATTTTGATATCAGGGTCGGATTTCATTTTCCGAAGTTGGAGTAGGTTCGTGGTTTTGTTTATGAATTTTGTACAAAATTTGAGGTCAATCAGACGTGATTTTATAGGTTTCAGCATCGTTTGTAGAATTTGGAAATTTCAAAGTTCATTAGGCTTGAATCCGGGTGTAATTCATGTTTTATATGTTGTTTGAAGTAATTTGAGGATTCGACTAAGTTCGTATGAGGTTATGGGATGTGTTGGTATGTTGGGTTGAGGTCCCGAGGGCCTCGGGTGAGTTTCGGGTGGTTAACGTATTATTTCTGGCCTTTGGAAGATGGCTAATAGGTGCTGGTATTTTCTGCTGGTTTCCTTATACGCGATCGCATAAGTTCATCCGGGATCGCGTAAGCTTATTTGGGGCAGAGGTGATTTTTTTCTATGCGGTCGCAAAGTAAGGGACGTGAACTCATAAGTGTATTAAGGTGTGCATCGCGAACACGAGGCTGAGGTTGCGTTCGCGTAGAAGAATTTGAGCAGTAGAGGAGGGGAGGAAATTGCTCTATGCGATTGCGTGGGGCTGGACGCGTTCGCGTAGGTTTGAGAGGCAGTGATCCGTGATTTCTTGGATGATTTCGCGTCCGTGTAGGGTAAAAGTGTGGGCAGTCTGCTTTTGCTTTACGATCGCGATGAAGGATAACTGGGCAACAAATTTAAATGTTCAAAACGAGGATTTGAGTTCAAAACATAAAAACTGATTTGGGATCTCAGAGGGAGGCAATTTTTGAAGATATTTTCACGTGGGTGTTTGGGTTAAGTGATTATCAATTGATTTTGACTAAATTCCGTGATTATAACCTTAATTTCATCATTTAATTTGTGATTTGGGATGGAAAATTGGGGAAAAGAGGAAGAACCCTTGAGTTAGATTTTTGAGGTTTTGAATGGGATTTTGTTATCAGATTTAAGTAAATTTGGTATGGTTAGACTCGTGAGTGAATGTGCTTTCGGGTTTTGTGATTTCTGTCGGATTTCGAGACGTGGGCTCGGGGGCCGGATTCAGACCAATTTCGGATTTTTGGCTATAATTTAATACTTTTTTTGTGGATTTGATCCCTTTAGCCTAAATTGATTGTGTTGTACTACTTATGGCTAGATTCGGGACGTTCGGAGGCCGAATTGAGAGGAAAAGGCATAACATAGTAGAGATTTGCTTGGTTTGAGGTAAGTAATGCTTTCAAAGTTGGTCCTGAGGGTTCGAAACCCCAAATTTACTGTTATGTGATTGGTATTGAGGTGACGCGCACGCCAATGATGGGCGTACATGAGTGCACCGCGAGGATTGTGACCTGGTTGGCTCCATGGCACCGTATAGTGACTCTATCTCGTTGTTGTTCATATTTTCACTATGTGATAAAGTAGTTGTATGGTCGGTCATGTTAGATATCATGTTTAGGCTTATTGCTGGTATTGTGGAGACCCAAGTGGTCGTTTCTTGCTGTCACTTTACTGTTTTACTGATATTTTGTACTCAGTCATGTACATGTATTTTAGGTTATATACCAGTCTCAGTTGCTAGCGATTGCATCTTCATATTACTGCTTCGGGCTACTTTCATGATATTTTGAGACCATGAGTGAGACTGGAGAGGTTGAGGACTGAGTTAGGCGAAGAGACGATTGTGAGTGACAGATATGGGATCGGGCTGCACACTGCAGTAGATATATTGATGTTATGATAGAGCTTGGGCTGTAGGAGCCCCTCCGAAGTCTGTAACACACCCCTAGTGAGCGAGGTTGATATGATTGAGGGATGGATGTTCCTTGGACATGGATCTTGTCAAAAGTACTTGTTACCTGGAGATGGATCTTCTCCAACAGGCTGGATTGCCCTTATTCCTCGGTACTGGGTGATCTATGGTCAGCGTTGTATATATTCGGGATGGATCTTCCCTGGACCGTATGAGCCATATACAGTACCGAGTGGTTGGGATATCGAGAGTGAGGGAGTATGAGTCTGACATCATGGTGCATCACTTATACTATGTGCATTGGCATGTAGTGGAAGTAGAGTCATATTCATCACATTGTGCGGATCTGTTTTATTTACCGATTGTGAATTGCCTAATTGTTTTAAGAGCATGTTTACATTTCTGTACATTTATTTCTTGTTATTTGCACCGGTTTAGTTCGTCACTATCTTCAGTCCATAGTTTTGACTTGTTGCTTACTGAGTTGGTGTACTCACGTTACTTCATGCACCTTGTGTGCATATTCAGGCATTTCTGGTCACGGTGGCGTTTGTTTATTTAGGCATTGGAGTCGGGGACTATCGAGGTAACTGCACGATGTTCGCGGACCTTGATTTCCCCTACCTATTTTATCTGCATTTTGAGTTTATTTCTCTAGGTACTAATGTGTACTATGTTCCGGTTATTAGACGCTCATGTACTCAGTGATGCCCCGATTATTGGGACGGTGGTTTTGTATTTTGGATAGATTCTATTTTCAAAAAGGCTTCTATTTAAATGTTAAATCTTTCCGTTATTATTTCAAAAAGCTATTTTTACTGTATTGGAATGGAAATGTTGAATTTAGGCTTTCCTAGTCCCACGATAGGCACCATCACGACAGGTTAGGTTTTGGGTCGTGACACAACCCTAGCTAAGGGTTTAGCTACTCATGGAAAATGAAGAAATTGAGGAAGATTCTAAGATAGAATTCATAATATAAGATTAAGAGAAGAAAATCTAATGTTAAAATATCAAGATAGTAAAACGTTACCCAATACAACAAAAGAAAACGACTATTTAAACTCAGGTGCACCAAACTTTACCTAAAAATGACAAAATGATCTATTTATACCCAGCTGAAAATATCTGACAAAATTGCCCCTGCGAAGGTTGTGCGGCTGCACAATTCTGTGTGCGGTACGCACTTTGAGGTTGGCTGGTCAAGTTGGCTTTCTGTAGTTGCATAAAACTGGGATGCGGCCGCATTTCCTTTGATTGCGCAGACCACACATTTATGAGTGCGGCCGCACTCTTGATCTTGGACTGGGATTGGGCTTCATTCTGTGGACCGCACATATATGAGTGAGACCGCACTTTGGCATCCTGCGGCCGCACAATAATAGTGCAGTCCACACATCTTCAAGCTTCCCAAAACACAGCTCTCTAAATCTCATCTTCTGTGTCCGTACAATAATTGTAAGGTCCGCACTCTGTGAAGGAATCTTGTCAGTGTATCTTCAGAGTTTGCAGCCACAAATAGTATTGTGTGGTCTGCACTTTGGCCCTTTCTTCCTTGGTTTGGTTCTTGTCTAATTTTACTCATTTTTGAGTTGATTTTCACTTCTTTGGCTCGTTTCCCAATATTCCTGCAAGAAAGCATATTTCATTAGTTCTTGGGAATATCTTTAAGCATTTTTGAGCTAAAACATAAGTAAAAAAAAGTAAATAAGCAGTCAAAATCACTACTTATCAACTCCCCCAAACTTAAGCTTTTGCTTGTCCTCAAGCAATTAAGGCAATTCCCACCTCCACTAGAAAGAATGGGCTACTTCAGCTGGCCTAAGTTAAATCAAACACAAATCAATTGAGACCAACAATTACCCACACACTCATGAATCATTAACAAGCCTATGATTTGAAAGTTAAAGCACAAATGGTTCTAATGTGACGCTTGAGCATCAAGGGTTGACTTTGTTCGTCAAGGAAGCTCGCACTTTCATGCAAGTCACTGTGGATCCCAAACTCCTCCTTCTATACTCTCCGGAAGCTCATCTCACTCACGAATGAAGAACTCAATTCATCACTCTCAAAAGGATGTCACAAGCCCGGCTCGGAGTACCATATGCTTGCCCCTCATGTAGATCACCACTATTATAAGCTTTCCCGGCTTGAAATCACGTAGGGATTTTGCGGCATGTAATGAAGGCTTTTGGATTAAGGAGGGAAATATCAGAATGGAATTGGTCCATCTTTCCTTTAGTACTTCATATTCTCTTTTCGGCTCCTACTTTTCCGACTCTTTGAGTCATTTTGTTTTCCCTTAGGGGGATTAGAGAGATTTGACATCACTCTTTCTTTGTCATTCTATTCATACTCTCCTTTTTTGTTTTCTCCATGCTTTGAACTTTTGCTTTCTTTTGCATATTTTCAACCCTTTCACATTATTCACTTTCTTTTTCTGTTTTTATTTTGTTTTTCCTTTCTTTTTATTTGTCTTTCCTCTTCTTCATTTTTATTCTCTTTTTGTGCCTTGATACCATCTTTAAACTCCTCATCTCTCCCCCAAACTTATGTTTTTTCCATTTGGATCACATGAGTGCTAATGAAAGTTCGGGTGCTAAGAGAAAGTCACTATAAAACGGGCAAAGTCTTACAACGTGGTTATCGAATAAAAGGCTTTAGGATCAAAAGGATTTACTAAGGATGATATCATTGGTGGTCCATGGAAGGTTTCAAGACGTGTCAAGGAAGGCCTACAATCACTTCTCAAGCCAAGCTAACTTAGAATTTCGCCTAGAAACACATTCGGGGCAAGTTCTAGACCATTCGCATGGGGTAGTTGGACTTGTAACAAAATACCTCACCTCTCACACAACCGGATTGTTAAAGAAATAGAGTCGAGGGCCCATAACAACCCCATTCAAGATTGAAAATTGCTAATGGTTCAACTAAACCACGCGATGATTTCCTAAGTCAACACAAGAGTCACAAGGTCACTAACTAGAGCTATTACTTCCCAAAACTTTTTTTTAACCATAAGCGCGTGGTTAAGTGTGTTGGTACCAAGTGAATCATGCTCGAGCCTTATTTATTCATTACTACTACTTGATTCTACCTAAACATCAAACACTGACTCGATCCCCTAAGAAGTTTGTTACGCCATTCATTGTTCGGAAGAGCCACCTGGTTCACACAAGACCCACCTTTGGAAAAAACCGTGGCATTAAGAAAACCAAAGGCTTATTGTTCACTTAAAACATAAAAAAAATCTAACAAATTAAAAAAAAATCTATACTATCAAGAAAACAAAATGAAGAAGCTATGAAATAAACTACTGAAAGTAAGGCAAAAAATATACAAATTGAGGAGAATAGAATATATACAAGAGGGATGAATATATACATAATGAGGGTGAACAGAAAAATAAAGAAAAAAGAGTATTAAATTTATTATAGGCCAAAAGTAATCAAATGTCATCAAAATATCATCAAAGTCATCCAAAATGAACCAAAATAGACCACCCCCAGAATAAGAATAAGCATTGTCCTCAATGCTTAGCAAAATCAAAACAAGAGAGGGTAGAGAGTAGAGAAATCTCCTATGTGGTCTCAGGGTGACCGGCAACATCACCACCCTTGGTCTCCTCCAACTGTATCTCATCATCACCAGGCGGAGGGACAACAGGGTTAGTGAGCATCTGAAGTAGCTCCTCAACAATGGGGGTAGTAAGATCTGGCTCATCAGACTGGCCAGCTGGTGCCTCTGCTGATGGTGCTGCTAGGTCAGCTAGTACTGATGGATCTGTCTCCATCAGTAAGTCCAATGGCAAATCACCCGCTGCTGCTAGCTTCGACACCTTCTTTCTCAAGCTCTCCATTGATTTCTTTGTCGCCTGGGATTTTCTCATTTTCTTCACCTGCTTGGATAACTCCTTAATAGCTTCCTCGTGAGCCACCAATGTGTCCATAAATAGTCTTCTGGTTATCCAAAATCTTCTTCAATGTTTCCTCTACTAACGGAGGGACCTGTGGTGCTGCTAGTGTAGAAGACTGTGCTACAATAGTACTGGATATGTTAGACAACTTAGAGGTGGATGTCTGCATCTAGTTGTTAAGGCTCGCCAAGTCTTGGAGACTCCCAGCGCAATGAGAGGATAAGTGGATGAGGCTGGCATTGGTACTGCAACTGATGTCCTAGAAGATGAAGGTGGTGGCATGGCGGATGTCCCGATGGAGGGCTAGGCTACTTTGAAAGGCATGGGGGCTGTAGATGGCTCAGCAGTAGCCTCTGAATCCACCACTGATGGCTCGTCAGACTGACCAACGGTGGTAGTGACCTTACCCTTGTGCTTTGGGTTGTCAGCACCCTGCAGGTGGTACCATAAGAAAGGCTTCTTGGCCTTTACTTTTGTGTCATGTGGCCTCGGCTCCACCTTGGCATCATTGAAATACTCTGTAAGGGTGTTTGGATATGGGTAAAAAATTTCATTTTTTCGGACCGTCAATGTGATGTTGGTTGACATGATGGAACCCACATTGATCGGGTATCTCGCCATAATAGAAGCCACCAGAACTGCTCGGGGAAGTGAGAGGTTGTTCTCATTCAAACTCAGATTAATCCGGCTACACATAAAGGTTTGCCACCATTTAGCTTCAAAATTCAGGGTGGCCCGGAGGATAGGAACTCCAGCTGTAATCCATGGTGGTGGTGATCCTCGAGCAGCCAAAATCTCAGCTAGCCAAGGGCGAGCTGCATCACCCAAAGCCAATTTCTCTAGGTACTGATTGCCTCTACTTCTTCGAATCCCACAAAAGTGTTCAAAGAGAAGGCGTCGAAGCAGACTTTCAGATTTCTCATTTTTTGTCACTTTTGTCCCCTTCTTGATGTGAGCCGCATTGGCATAGAACTCCTTGACAAAGTGCTCGTTGGAATCGATGACACTATGGGTGAACCACTTCCACCTCTTGCGCTCCTGAAACTGTCTAAGGACATTTGGATTATGAATATCCAAATTCTTCATTAAGAACTGTCGCTCAAGTGTGAGAAACATTTAAGGCCACAATTCCCAGAATCTGTTGAAGGCTGTCAAGCTCACGAACCGATCCTCCCATATTTCTTTATTTTTTGACCTCTCAAGGCCGCCCTCTTGAGTGTCCCCTCCTCTACCATCATCCGAGACATCATCATCATCATCATCAATCTCCACTGGTGCCTGGAAAAATCCTAGAAGAACTGGCTGTAGTGAAGGGTTTGTTGTGTAATTGATAGCGACTAGTGGGTTGGGGTGGTTGGGATTGGGCCTCAGGATTGACCTCCATTGAATGACCCTCGGAGTCTTCCTGGATAGGGCATAGGAACTGGATTCTGAGGGCTCTGTGGCCCTTCCTCTTCCGGTGGTTGGCTTTTTGGCAATAGGCTTGGATTGCACTCCCAGTGGTTGAGTGCCTTTTCCCTGCCTCAAGAGGATTCATCTCTCCCTTTTGATTTTTCTCCTCTACCATATGATCTAACCATTGTCTGCAATACAAGGTACATAGGTTAGTTGAGTTAGAAACAATTCAAACATTTGCAGAATAGTTGCAACACAACAGTCATCAAAGGAGACAATGCAGATCGCACTATTCTGAGTGCCGCCATAGACTGTCTTGTATGAACCGCACAACTTTGAAGTGCGGTTGCACACCCTCAAGTGCGGACCGCAACATTTTGATTGCGGCTGCACAAAGCCGATCCTGAGATACTGATTCTCTGAAGTTCAAAAGTGCGGTCGCACACATTTTTATGCGGTTGCACCATTTTTCTGTAGACCGCATAATTTTGAGTCGCCTATCCGCACTTTGCAAGCACAATATTAGCCCTAATTAACAGTTCTATGGACCGCACAAATTTGTGTGCGGCCGTACAATTCAAACATATACGGCAATAAACTTAGGCTTCTTGCAAATTTTTCATAAATTAGACACGGTATGCACAAATTGACATGATTACTGATCTACCCAGTCCCTGACGAACATATATGGAAATACCCACACGAGTTTTAAGCGCATTTGACATTTTTAAGCCTAAAAATAACTAAACTAATCAAAGAAAACAAAAACAAGATTAAGAAAAATGGACAAAAATCTAACATGGATTGAATATACCAGTGATGAAGGAATGCAAGTGAGAATCTAGACTTGATGAATTGATTGTGGGTGTGGATTGGGAAGTATTTTTCAGAGTACAGTGTTTGCCTAGGGGTTAAGAGCTCAAAGGGTGCAAAGTGTGGATAGTGCACAAAAGTCCTATTTATAGGTTGACTGAGTTGGTCAAAGATAGAGCTGAGTGCAGCCACAATATTTTGAGTGTGGTCCGCACTCTTTACCTACACTTGGACTGAGCTTGTGCGGTCTGCACAAAAGTGAGTGTGGCCGCATAAATTTGTGCGGTCTGCATATTGGCTTGTTCTCTACAACTTTCAACTTCAGAGATTCACATATTTGGGTTTCCAATTGTGCGTCCGCAGAAGAATTGTGTGGCCGCAGAGTCTTCTCTGTGGTTGCAATCATTTTTGTGCGGTCCGCATAATTTTGATGTGGTCCGCATAATTTCAACACTTGGTCAATTTTTTCTCAATTACAGTCCCTGCAATGCACACTCATTCCTGCAAGTCACTTCAAAACCAGTTAACTCAATACCACACCTATCTAAAAAGGAAGATAATGAAAAATGAAAAGAAACCTGGGTTGCCTACCAAGAAGCGCCTGATTTAACATCGCGGCACGATGCAGGTTACCGTCAATCACTTGAAATGAATCAATGCCACAACGTGGCCATTATCAACCTTGCCAAGATGATGTTTCACCCGGTGACCATTGACTCTAAACACTTGATCATTTTTGTTCTTCAAGTATAATGCACCAAAGTGTGTCATATGCACAACCTCAAAAGGACCACTCCACTTGGACTTCAACTTGCCTAGAAACATAAGCAACCGAGAATTGGACAATAACACAAGATCAATTTCTTTGAACTCCTTGTTTCGGATGTACTTGTCATGGAGATACTTCATCTTGTCCTTGTACAAGGACGAACTTGAATATGTTTGGTACCAGAATTCATCAAGCTCATTCAATTGTGCCATCCTTAAGTTGGCGGCAACATCCCATTCAAGATTAAGCTTCTTCAATGCCCACATAGCCTTGTGCTCAAGTTCCGCCGGTAGGTGACAAGCTTTCCCAAATACTAACCGATACGGAGACATACTAATCGTTGTTTTGTAAGCCGTCCTATAAGCCCAAAGAGCATCATCAAGTTTCTTCGACCAATCTGCCCGGTTGGCATTCACGGTCTTTGACAAAATACTATTGATCTCCCGGTTGGACACTTCAACTTGCCCACTTGCTTGAGGATGATAGGGGGTCGACACTTTGTGAGTGACACCATACTTTGTGAGTAAGGTATCAAAAGACTTGTTGCAAAAGTGCAATCCCCCATCACTAATAATAGCCCTTGGAGTACCAAACCTCGTGAAGATGCTCTTTTTCAAAAATGCCACCACATTTCGAGCTTCATTGTTGGGCAAAGCCACGACTTTAACCCCACACATAATCCATAGATACCAATATGTAAGTGTTCCCACAAGAGCTCACAAACGGACCCATGAAATCAATGCCCCACACATAAAAAATATCAATCTCCAAGATGGTGGTGAGGCGCATCTCATTTTTCTTAGAAATCCCATCGGCCCTTTTACATTAATCACAACGCTTGACGTGATCGCTAGCGTCCTTGTAAAGAGTAGGCCAATAGAATCCACAACTCAACACTTCTGTTGATGTTCTAGCTCCACCATGGTGACCACCATATGGCGAAAAGTGGCAAGCCTCAAGAGTATCCATTTGTTCCTCCTCCGGCACACACCTTTAAATCACACCGTCGGTACAAATTCGGAAGAGATAAGGCTCATCCCAATAATAGTCAAGGCAATACCGTTTGAGCTTCTTCCTGTGGTTTGAAGAGAACTCATTCGGTACAATGCCACTCACAAGATAATTGGTTAAATCGGCGAACCATGGCATCCCGGTCATAGAAATGGCTAGGAGTTGCTCGTCGGGAAATGGGAGGCTCCTTGATTGAAGGATATGTTGGAAGAGTCTTCCAGTTCTCAAGATCTAAGGACAATTTTTGGGGTTCATAGGTATAAGACCCCATTCCTTACAAAGCATTTACACATTCCACAAAGCCTTCATTCTCATCATCATCATCTTCATGATTAAGCAATACGACTTCCAAGGTATCTTCAACATTCATCACAGCACTAGCATCATCAACAATCACTTCAGCCACTAAGTCCACAAATGAACAAACTTCAGTACTATTTGGTTGCCTCATCGATTTGCACACATGGAAAACCACATTTTCATCGCCCACCCGGAAGGTGATCTCACTAGCTTCCACATCAACAAGAGCCTTCCTCGAAGCAAGGAAAGGTCTACCCAAAATAATAGGCACCTCATAGTCAACCTCGCAATCAAGAATCATAAAGTCCACCAGAAGGATGAACTTATCAACACATCATCAATAATACCCAATGGTCTCTTCATAGTCCGATCCGCCATTTTCAACCTCTTAGATGTGGGTCTTGATTTCCCAATTCCCAAATTTTTGAACATAGATTAGGGCATCAAGTTGATACTTGCCCCTAAATCAAATAGAGCTTTGGAAAATTTGGGCCTTCCAATAGTGCAAGGGATTGTGAAGCGCCGGGATCATCCAATTTCGGAGACATTGAGTGCACAACTAGCACTTACTTGATGTGTCATCTTTATAGTCTCACAATTCATTGATCTTTTCTTTGTTACCAAATCCTTCATGAAATTTTAATAACCAGGCATTTCCTCTAACGCATAAACCAATGGCACATTAATGGATAAGCTCTTCATCATGTCAATAAACTTCTTGAATTGGTTCTCACAATTTTTCTTTGTGAGCCTTTGAGGATATGGAGGAGGAGGCCTTGGCATTGGTGCCCTGGCCGTTAGCACTACCAACTCTGGTATGTCAATCACGTGTTCCCTAGACGGGTTCATCTTGGATCTCCTCAACATTCTCACTAATATCAATTATCACATCTTCATTAGCTTGAATCACATTGCTTGGAATTTCATCTTCTTGAATCATCACATCATCATCTACAACTCTTCTTTGGTTTGAGGTTGTTTCCTCCCCACCTTTTCCACTCCATGTGGTTACGGCCATGGCATGTCCCGTATTGTTCCCACTCGTCGGGTTCACAACCGTATCACTAGGTAGTTCCCCCTTAGGACGAGTGTTTAAAGGTTGGGAGATTTGTCGAAGTTGAACCTCCAAATTGCGGATTGAAGTGTTGTGGGAGGCTAATTGAGCATCAGAGTCGTCATTTTTCTCCATAATTTGTTTGAACATATTTTCAATCCGTACCATCTCATTATTGGATGAGCTAGAACCATGGGACGGATAAGGAGGCGAGTTGCTTGGTTGTTGATACATCGGGGGCCTTTGAAAGCCCGACCCCCGATTCCCTTTATTATTATTATTCCAACCTCCTTGGTTGTTGCCTCCCCAATTTCTTTGGTTGTTGCCACCCCGATTGCCTTGGTTATTGCCTCCCCAATTGCCTTGGTTACCTTGATTATTCCATTTGCCTTGATTAGTATTATTCCCTTAATTACCTTTATTTTTGTTACTACTACTCCCCTTGGTGGCTTTGATTGTTCCAATTTCCTTGATTTTCTTGTGATTTCCATTGTTGTTGGTTATGGCCTTGAGCATTATTTCTTTGGACTTGATGATTGTTGACATATTACACTTCTTCTTCTTACTCATTGTACGAATCACCTTGGTCATACCCGCTATCATCTTGCACAAATTGTTTGGGACGGTTTTGTACATTTTGACCTTTTTGCCGTATTTTGTTCATCATCATATTCACACCTTCCATAGCATTCACTTTCTTCGTCTCTTGAACTTGTTGAAGTTGAGCTTTGGCCAATTGATTCATTGTGGTCGTCAACTCAACAATTGCTTGCCCGTGATGATGTAGTTCCTTGTGTAGGTCAATGACATTTGGGTCACCTTGAGGAAAATTAGATCTACTTTTCCATGATAATGAGGTATCTTCCATTTCATCCAAGATTTCACATGCTTCGACATATGGCGTGGCATGAGATTCCCACCGGCAAGTTGATTTACCACACATTGATTTGTTATGTTGATCCCCCCTGTAAAAGGTTTGTTGGATCATGGCCTCAGTCATATCATTATTCGCTCACTCTTTAACCATGGTACTATATCTTACCCAATTATCATGCAATGGCTCATTGGGCTCTTGCTTGAACGCAAGAATCTCATCCTGAAGTGTAGCCATATGCCCAGGAGAAAAGAATTCGGAAATGAAGTTTTCCACCATCTCATCCCATGTATGGATGGAATGATTGGGCAGTCTTTCTAACTAGTCCAATGCTTTTCCCATAGAGAGAAGGGAAATAGCCTCAATTGCAGCGCATCCTCAGAAACATTGGTTTGTTTACTCCCCAACAAGTATCCACAAACCCTTTGAGATGCTTGTAAGAATTTTGAACCGGAGCTCCAGTGAATAATCCCCGTTGCTCAAGGAGTGTAAGCATCACATTGGTGATTTGGAAGTTGCCCGCCCTAATGCGGGGCGGGACTATGGCGCTGTCATAACCTTCATTTGGAAATACCTGGTGTGCAGCTGCCCTTGGTGGAGGTGGGGGAGGGACAAGAATATTATCATGAGGCGGTCAGCCTCACCTATTTGCTTGAGGCTCGGGATGAACCTCATCACCTTGATCATCGTCCACTTCCTCCCCTAATGGAAAATTCCCGAGAGGCTCGTTGTTGAGAGACATTTTTGTACCTATAATCAATTCACAAAAAAAATTAGTAACTCGGAAGGAAAGAAAGACAAGTCACACAAGAAACTAAATATAGAGCTTACTCCATTTTAAACTCCCCAACAACGACGCCAAAAATTTGATGTCGCCCAAACTCACACCACTACTTTAGGTTGTGAGGCGGTCGATGCAATAATAAAGAACCCAACGCAAGTCGGGTTCGATACCATAGGGAGTTGGTGTGGGATTAGGTGTATATCTAGTGTAAGTGTATGAAGTTTCCTAGATTGCATTTCCACATATTCAGTTGTTGTTGTTTCTACTTCTACTTGTATGCTACTGATTGTAATTGTAAAGCTAAGAGATAATATTTTTGGATTTTAGTTGTTTTTCAAGTTATAAAAGATCTAGGGTTGTGACTTCCTCCTAGTTGGTTACCTAACGGATTTAGAGCTTTAGGGCATGTTTATTTGATCGGGATACAATATAGCAATCACACGCGATTAATCACTCTATACCTCTTGGTAGTTTGAGTGATTTTGCCCAATTTGGCTTCCTCAAGTCCAAATGGGTATTTCACAAACCAAGTGATAATTTCTCAAGCTGGGTCTTACTATCTCTAGATTTGACCCTTTAATTGGGGCTATCAATTTCTTGAGTTCACCCCAATTTCCTGTTAGCCAAGTTTTCCAAGACTTAGCCTCACTTTCTCAAGTTGAGACTAAGTCAATTTGGCATGAATCAATGTTTGCAACCATTAATTATAGAATTCAAGCAAGAACAAGGCTAAATATCATATACCCAATAATAAATCAGCCCCAAATCAATAACCCATACTAGGGTTGTGTCACAACCCTAGCTAAGGTTTAGCTACTCATGGAAAATGAAGAAA
Organism: Nicotiana paniculata; assembly: GCA_005239505.1. Lineage (NCBI taxonomy): Eukaryota > Viridiplantae > Streptophyta > Magnoliopsida > Solanales > Solanaceae > Nicotiana > Nicotiana paniculata. The sequence goes on along the minus strand of ML304815.1, from coordinate 30,165 downwards.
TTGAAGAAGAATCTAAGATAGAATTCATAATATAAGACTAAGAGAAGAAAATCTAATGTTAAAATGTCAAAGTAGTACAAAGTTACCCAATACAGCAAAAGAAAACGGCTATCTAAACTCAGGTGCACCAAACTTTACCTAAAAATGACAAAAAAATCTATTTATACCCAGCTGAAAATATCTTACAAAATTTTCCCTACGAAGGTTGTGCGGCCGCACAACTCTATGTGCGGTCCGCACTTTGAGACTGACCGGTCAAGTTGGCTTTCTGCGGTCACATAAAACTGGGATACGGCCGCACTTCCTCTGATTGTGCAGACCACACATTTCTGAGTGCGGCCGCACTCTTAGTCTTGGACTGGGACTGGGCTTCATTCTGCGGAACATACATATATGAGTGAGGCCGCACTTTAGCACCCTACGATCGCATAATAATAGTGCGGTCTGCACATCTTCAAGCTTCCCAAAACACGACTCTCTGAATCTCATCTTCTGCGGCCGCACAATAATTTTGCGGTCCGCACTCTGTGAAGGAATCCTGTTAGTGTATCTTCAGAGTTTGCGGCCGCACATAGTATTGGGAGGTCCGCACTCTGGCCCTTTCTGCCTTATTTTGGTCCTTGTCCAATTTTACTCCTTTTTGAGTTCATTTTCACTTCTTTGGCTCGTTTCCCAGTATTCCTTCAAGAAAGCACATTTCATTAGTTCTCGGGAATACCTTTAAGCATTTTTTAGCTAAAACGTAAGTAAAAGAAAGCAAATAAGCAGTCAAAATCACAACTTTTTAGTGGGACTTGAAGGTAATGGCAAAGGACTTAGAGGTCATTATCAAAGGATAGAATATGAAAGAGTGTCGACTTTATGAAAGGACAAAGCATAAAAATAGAAGCAAATTATAGAGCCAAAAGAAAACAATTCCATCAATAAGGTAGGGAAAGGAAGTGGAGTGAAGAAGAACAACACGAGAAAACGATAGAAAGAAGAAAAGAATGTTGAGGAGGTCTCCAAAGTACCAAGGGAGAATAACAACAAAGAAACATAACCAACACAAATCCAGCAGAATCATATCCAGCAACAACAACAGGTGATCATCACTGTGAGCATGTGATTTTTACTCGTCGTATCGTCCTATAAAAATATCAATAAATCAATTGATTTCATGAATTTTGTTGATTTTTCAGTAATTAATTGTGAATTACTTGCATTTTTGCATATCCATAATTCATCTTTCAAAATTATTAAAATTTGCATCACTATTATCAAGGAATTATGAAGTTATTATTTATAATTAATTAAATAATAGATGAATGACGAGTATTTAACGTAATGTAGTTTTTAATAACTAATTACTATAAAAATTAATCATTTTTATTCGATAAATCATAGATTTAATTAAGAATATATAATTTTTGTTTTATTCTTAATTAATATGTAAATAGATGACAAATAAGGTTTAAAATTAGTTGCTAATATTTGTTGGACTAAATTAGATTTGGACTTATTTAGGTTAATTAGTTAATTAATTGAGAAAAAAAAACCAATTTCGGACCTGGGCTTGAAACTACCCAGGCCCAAACCCGATCCCTACAAACTAAAACAACCCACGCCCAAAACCCCCTTACCCGGCCTGCCCCAGCACCCTTCCAAATTACCCCGTTTGGTTTACACAATTGAATCCTGGCCATTGATCGAAATTGATCGGACGACAAGGAACTCACTACCCCTAAACTATATAAATGTCCAAACTAAACCCTACCCCCCATTCACTTAGAAGTCTAACCCTCCCCCCTTTCCCTCTCTCTCTCTTCTCTCTAAAAACCCTAGCCGNCCCCCCCCCCCCCCTTTCCCTTTCGCCCGTCTCTCTCTCTTCTCTCTAAAAACCCTAGCCACCTAGGGTTCCTACCTTGCTCTGTCCACCGGAAATCGCCTACCAGTGGCGGACAACCTCCAATCAACCCCAACTTCTCACCATACAATCCCCATCATCCCCTCTACCACCTCCCATTGCTGGTTTCCCTAAAATTCAACCCATAATAGTGCACAAAACAGTAGTGTAGATGTATGAAATTCACCCTTTAAAGGGTATACAACATGTAGTCAAAAGGGCTATAGAGTAAAGAATCTGAACCCTTATATGGTCGGATTCAGTCTCTAAAAATCCAAGAATAGTCAAAATGTTCAAAGGAATGCTATTTGAAGTATTGGTATGGTTGTTAGAAATGTCAAGTAAGTTTGTATCTCTGGGTTTGAATCACACTCTCCTTCATAGTCAGATTCAATCTAAGAAAAATACATAAAACATGTTGCCTTTCTTCCTGTTGAACCTGTGATCACTTATCAAAATCTGGTTGTCCCTCTATGTGTGATTCCAACAGCAGAATTATCTGTTAGAGGCTTCTGTGATTAATTCCATATCCTTGAATTCATAATAGAGTCATTTAGCTAGCATTAAAGGGGTAGTCAATCTGACCTTTTATAATGGTCAAATTCACCCCATATTTTAGATGCTTAAAGAGTAGTTTATCACCCTTCAAGGGTACATGAGTGAGGTCATCAATAAAGGCTCTAGAGTATAGAATCTGAACCTCCCAAATGGTTACGTTCACTCTTTCAACATACCTAAATGATCAAGTTAAGGAATTAATAGGACTAAAGGTCCCAAGTACAAAAATGACAAGTCCATAGGTGAATTTATCCTTTTATGATCATATTCACCCTGAGAAAGTGCATAAACAATTCTGCCAGGTAATATGATTTTAGCACAAGCATTATCAGAATTAAAATTGACCTTCCCATGGTCAGTTTGGTTCTGGTAGTTGCATAACACTCAAACAAATGGGGTGTTTTACAGATTCCAAAGAGAAGACACAAACGTAAGGCTTCAAGAGAGCTTCGAGTCAAAAAATTAGTTAGCACTTTATTTTTAGTTTCTTTCATTCTGGAAAGTGTATAGTGGCAGGCAAGTTATAACCCCTTCCCTGTATTTCTTGTGCTTTCATTGTAATGTAATTTAAAGACTGGACTGTACGCTTAATTTCAATTTTTATTCATGTTCCTAACTTTCGAATTTACATTTTTCTGTTCTGCAAATGATATTAAGAACGTATGTAAAAACTGCATAAACACCCCGTTTGGATTTTTTTTTACTGGAAAAATGTTTATTTCAAATTCAGTAGAGTTTCAACATGGATAGAATCAGTAGATCACATTCAGTTTACCTTGGGTCTCGTAAATCTGCGAGAATCAACGTATACATACATGCGAACATTAATTCTTTGGAAGCATGATATTAGTTTGTTTAGAATTGATAAGGATTACTGTTTCTAAATTAATAAAGACCGCCTGTGGTATGATCTTTGTTAGGAATCAAAAAAAAATTCTGGCAGAACTAGAGTGATTTCATCTTGCCCATCCATATCAGAATTAATAAGTAACATATTTGGACATCTGAATTTCTTAAGTGTACACATCTGAACGAATGTGGGACGTTCTGATTCCCATACTTGCCATCGTTGGTTAAAAAACAAAAATTCTGTCCAGAAATAGCCAAGCATAAGGTGGCCTAAAGTGATTAATCGGGGAAAAATATGGCCATAGCCCAAAAATTGTTTCCTTTTAGGATAATGAATTCCTCTCTTTCTTTATACAACCCCTCTAGATAAAATCAGGACCTTTAGATTGAAATTTGATAAAGAACCAAATACTATTCTAAGCTACAATAAGCTACACTCAGGAGTGGCAACTCATGCCTCAAACCCTCAATTCTAAACAACTAAAAATGCACAAAGCTATCACGGGTGCATTTCATGTGAGGTTTTGCCCTGTGCTTAAAAACAACAAGTGCACGCCATCGTAACTTGTCCAAGATAAATCCATAAATGTCCTAATCAATTTTAAAACTAAAACGCTCTTGCAAAAAATAGAAAACTCAAACATCTCCACGAATGGGCATTATAAAACCGTCACGACCATAGTGTTGACTACGTAATCTACACACGGGTGCGACAACTCATGTCCCCGTCTTCAACTTCAAACTATAATAAAAATCACATGTTGTAATTGCGGGTGCATTTCATGTGGCTTAGTTATAATATGTCCCAAAAATAAATAAGTGCACGACATCGTGACTTATTTCAAGATAAATCCATAAATATTGAAAGCGGTTTTTACAAAGTAAAAAAGGCTAAATGCACAATAGGCTAAAACACGTAAAACAATCAGATAATATAGGCCAAATATTAATAGTAAGCGACCGTGCTAGAACCACGGAACTCGGGAATGCCTAACACCTTCTCCCGAGTTAACAGAATTCCTTACTCGGATTTTTGATCGCAGACAAATTAAAACAGAGTCAAAATTTCCTCGGTCTGGGATTTTAAAATAGAACGGTGTCCCGGAGCATCGTCAAAAATTCTGGTGGCGACTCTGAAAACTAAAATAAATCCCAAATCTGAATATTGTCACTTAAATTGGAAAAACTCCATATATCATCCCTTTCGGGAAAAAGGAGGTGTGACAGCTCTGGCGACTCTGCTGGGGAATCGAACCCAGAATCTCTGGTTCAGGGTTCAGATTTCGAGCTTAGAATAACTGTTATATTTGACTTTATTATCTGATTTTACATGTTTGAACCTAACGTGCTAAATGTCGCTTTTTACCGCTTTGATATTATCTGAACTGTATATAAATTGTGTCGACACCCTCTTCTCTCTGAGTCTTCTAAATCATCCAAGAAGTGTGCACTTCGTGTTACTTCTTTTCTGTTAGAGTCATATCCAAATTTTAGAACGAGGTACGAATAAGTTGCAAAGCAGGTGAAGCTTCTGTATTCCCGGTATGCTACCCCGACCTCGGGTCGAGCTGTCCGCTCGGGTAAGCCTGGTCTAGAACAAAACCCCAGGTTTAAACCTAGAATAAACAAACCTCATGCCGGATCCCTAGTAGGAACGCTTATTTGCATCATGTGCATTTGACTTAGGGGACTCAACATAGGGGTTGGGTCCGTCTAGGACAGATGTACCCGAAATGAAGGACTACCCTGATGCATCTTACTTGCTACGTATGCATTTATTTATCTCAGCTTGTGTATTGACCGGCTAAACCAAAAAATGAACAGAAAAACCAAGAGTGAGGTAGAATAGAGAATTCACCCTATTTTGAAATCCTCGTATTTACCCCAAAACTCCGCCAAAAGTTTTGAAAATAAATATAAAATAAAATGAATGGGTGTACATTTTTAATCAGTCAGGATTTTCCCAAACTACGCTTTGTTTGATTCTCACGGGTGTGGGATACGTAGGCAACTCTCATCGGGTCCAACTCCCTTTTTTCAAAATCAAAAGGATATAGCCCTAAATAAAATTAGGTGACGCCAGTATAGCCTGATCGCCCAAGTGGGGCGCCGGAAGGCCGTTTTGCAAAAATGGCCGCCTGTGTTTTGTCTTTAAATTTCAACCCAATTCACGAACACAGCCTTGAAAGGCCGTATTCGCAAAGGTGGTCTATTTTTCTTTATTACAAAACCCTTTGCCAAAATGACACTTTTCGAAAAATTTTCTGTGGTCATAATTAAAAAAACGAATGTGCAGGATGAATACAGCTGAAAACATCCCCTTCAAAGAAGTGTAGGAAATCCCTCTAGGACTCCATATGTGGTGGAGAAACTTGGGGGAAACCAGTAGAAAGTCTGTTATAAAAGCTTTAGGGGGACTTACTGGCCTTTTAAAGATCAAGCTGAGGTTTGACATCGTCGAGGCTCTAGTGCCGTTCTGGGATCCCGCCCACAATGTATTCCACTTTTCGGACTTTAAATTGACGCCCACACTAGAGGAAATAGCAGGGTATGCTGGTCTTAATAACAATCTGAGAAGTCAGTACCCAGTGGCACCCAGGGCGGTGACTCCCCACAAGTGTTTGGATCTGTTGAAAATTAGCCGGGACGTCCAAGACCCACGCTTGTCCGAAGGCTTCTGCACTTTCTACTTTCTTTACAGATGTTATGGAGATCCCCGGGGTTATGAGGCTAACAACAGTGGTCTAACTCACAAAGATCAGGCTAAATGGGAAGCCCGCCAGGGGCTAGCTTTTGTGGTAGCATTCTTAGGCACCTTGATCTGTCCAAGAAGTGACGGATCTATAGAAATCGGACTTGTGAGAATAGCAGACTTCATGATGAAAAAGTCCAATGGCACACTTATACCGATGGTCTTAGCCGAGATTTACCGTGCTCTGACAGTTTGGCAATCTAGGGGAAAATTCTTTGAGGGGTGCAACCTGCTCCTACAAATCTGGCTGATCGAGCACCTCTATCACTGCCCGGGCTACATGAACTATGGTTTGACCGGCTTGAACTGCGTCGAAGAACATAGTACTCGGGTAAAAGGTCACCAATTTCTTGAAGGCACGGAAGCCTGACACTCATACTTGAGCTCACTAACTGCGAACCAAATCGAGTGGACGTTAGGGTGGCTCCCTCTCAGCGAGGTTATCAATATGTCTGCTGAGGTTTGCTATCTCCTGTTAATGGGCATGCGAATCATTCAGCCATATGCCCCGCACCGGGTCTTACGCCAGTTGGGGAGGCAACAGGGTGTTCCCCATGACGAGGATTTAAGCCTACAAGCCATCGAGTTATGCCCAAGAAATGCATTTCCTGAAGGCAAGGTCCGTCAAATTTGGAACGAGTGCAGGTTTGTAGAACCTCAAACTTGAGTGAGAGACTTATCCAAAGGGAAAGTGGAACCCGCCTACACCTCTTGGTACGGTGTAAGAGGCAGGGAGCATCAAGAGCAAGAACGACCCGCAAAGAGACCCCATGTACAATAATTCACCGAGCAAACTCAAGAGTATTGGGCTTGGTTAGAAAAAGAGAACAACTACCGAGCCACCATAAGCAAATTGGAGGCCCAGGTCAGGGAAATCAAGTTCGAAAACATTCTACATACTGCCTCGATCGAAGGGGAGAAAAATAGATTGGCCCAAGAAAATGAAGTCCTCCGAGCCAAGATACAGGAACTGAAAATAGCTGCTGAGAACCCAGAGAGAAGCAGGACCGATGAAAAGCTTATCAACAGCCTAAGGCATAACGTATGTAGCTATGGGAATGAGTTAGACAAAGCTGAAGAAGAACTGGCCGAAGTTCGGGCAAGATTGACGAGAAGTGCAGAAGAAAGAACAGAATTTGTTCTGAGACTAAAAAGGAAATATGACCAGGAAGTCATGGGCTTGAAGGAACAATTGGCCGTCGTCGAGAACGAGATGGCCAAACAGGCAAAAAGGTTTAAAACAGAGAGGGAACAGTGTTATGCCATGATGGTTCGGCTAGAAAAAGAGTTTCAACAATGGCAAGAACAGAGTCACAAGGATGCCAAACTTTAGAGGCGAGATCCCAACAAATCGTGTGCCTTCTTCAAGAGAAGGGTATTATCAAGCGAAGGGTCCAAGAGATAGCTGACTACATCGTCACCAGATGTCAGGAATGAGAAGATATGACTCGGACCACTTTCTTCTCAGCGGTTATGATCTTCGTCCACAAGATAATTGACGACCTTTACCGCCTCCGACAAGACATAGCACGCAGGCCCGTGGCAAGGCCGAATGATGCCCCACCGGCCCCTGAAGCAACGGAAGCACTAATTTATTCTTGATATTTTCGAGTTTGTACCGCACTTTTCTAGTTATAGTCATGTTTTGAGGCAACAGTTAGTTTTTATATTATAGAAAATATGCGCCAATTCTGTTTTGCAAACTCTGTAATTCCAAAAATGGGCTTCTAATTTTCTGTAATCAAACGGGTTTATTTAATAAATGGAAATTTTTAGAATGAAGCCTTTAGAAAATGATATATGCATCTCTTTGGGTTTTGCTCGCATGAACTATGTGATGATCCTATTCATGCGGCGCCGTGATACGTAGGCAATCCACATAGGATTCGATCATAACCATAAGAAAGAAAATCGAGCGAGGAATAAAAGGCAGAAGCAATAGTAAAGGAAAACGAAAAATAATAAAAAGAAAAACAAACCAAGAGATAAAGTCGGGATGAAATACACGACTGTGGCAAAAACATATAGAAAGGTATCAGGTGCATTGCATACCCCGTACGTGCGATTTGCCTATGTGATAAATATTTTAAACTAACGTTTTGGTTGTTCAATCTAAAAGGTATTGTAAGGTGGTTTGTTTTGCGGTAACCTGGCTTCCCATCCTTACTTCACTAGATCAAAAGGGAGAATAGAAATGACATCTGAGAGTCACCTGCCAATCATCAACTCCACCGTGGAAGACCTAAATCCAGTCATCCCAACATCGGAGTCTGCAACAGCTGAAGAGAATAGGACTCTTCGTTGCCGCATGCAGGAAATGTGGGACGCATGGTCCAATGGTATGGAACCACCCAGTACCATCCCGGGTTTCCCAGAAATAATCCCCAGGGCAGGAGGGACGTCCAACATCCCCATAAGCTACCCAGCCATGCCATTTGGATATCCAACTATGTCGGCTCACTTTGCCGGAAGGCCTTCTGAGGTTCGCCCCCAGGCCTTGTTTTCTGGTGTGTCTTCCAACATTTTCATCGCACTACCAATCTCCGCCACGGCCCCACCAACTATCTCCGGGCCAAGTTTCGAGCCGCCAGTATTCACATTCCAAACACCATCCGTCCATCAGGATACCGCTCATGCTACTCCCAATGCATATCCCCAATAAACTCAGCCCGAGTTCACTCTGGGACAAGATAAGAAAAGCTTCAAGAACGAAGAAATAACTCGGAAAATGAAGAGTATTGAACAGAGCCTCAAAAATATATAGGGGTTGACCGAGCAGAAAAGTGTCTCCTATGCAGATTTGTGCATGTTCCCGCACGTCCATCTGCCTCTCGGATTCAAAACCCCCAAGTTCAAAAAATATGACGGACATGGAGACCCCATAGCCCATCTGAAAAGGTACTGCAACCAGCTCAGAGGAGCAGGTGGGAAGGAGGAACTTCTCATGGCATATTTTGGAGAAAGTTTGACGGGAATTGCATCAGAATGGTACATGGACCAGGATATATCCCATTGGCACATATGAGATGACTTGGCACGAGACTTTGTCTGACAATTCCAATACAATCTGGACATCGCTCCCGATAGGAAATCACTATCCAATCTAAAAAAGAAACCCTCAGAGAGTTTCAGAGAGTACGCCATCAAATGGCGCTAGCAAGCCTCCAGGGTCAAACCTCCGATGGATGAGGTTGAAATGGTTAGCATTTTTCTACAAGCATAGGAAGCTGATTACTTCCAAAATATGATGTCCGCCATGGGTAAACCATTCGCGGAAGTAATTAAAATTGGAGAAATGGTGGAGAACGGGCTAAAAACTGGTCGTATCCTGAGCCAATCTGCCATAAGAGCGACCTCTCAGGCCATCCAAAGCGGATCCGGGGTTGTCACCAGCAGGAAAAATAAAGAAGAAGGGGCCATGATGGTTTCATATGTCAGGTAACCTCGACAATACCCACACCCATTTCCTAAATCTTCCCAACATTACTATCCTCACCAAGATACAGCTTATGCTTCTCCCCCTTTTCCCTATAGGGTAATGAACGCTCAGCCACATCCCAGGGCGCCACAACAATACAATCAAAATATAACTCCACCCCCGAAAAATAACCATCGTCCCCTAACTCCATATAATCAACGCCCACCTCAAAACAGCTACACGTATAATGCCTACCCCAGAGAGCCACCAAGGATACTTAATTTCACTCCCATCGGAGAGTCGTATTCCAGCCTCTTCCCAAAATTTGTCCAGATAGGGCTCCTGCAACCCGTACCACCAAATGGGAAGAATCCCCAATCACCCTCATATAGATGGGGTACCAGCTGTGCTTACCATTCCGGAGCAGAAGGTCATGACACGGAGGACTGTTGGACCCTCAAAAAGGTTGTGGAAAGCCTTATAGAACAAAAGAAAGTGGTTTTAACGGATGAAGAAGCTCCCAATGTGACAAATAATCCACTGCCCGCTCACAATCATGAGTCTGTCATCGGCATGATTTGCGAGGACCAGAATTTTGATCCAGCTCTAAAGGCCATCATCGCCATTACAGATGTAAAAAGAAAACCCAAGACGACACCCAATCCATCCAAGGAGATGAGAAAGAGTAACCTGTGCCCAGGTCACGAAACAGACTGAGACTGGGACAAATAAGGGACCCTCTAAAGATGCTGTCCTTTACATCCCCAAGGCACACAGGAAAGAACAAAGTGTTTTGATCCCTCCCAGAAGGTTACAATTCAACAGGGCAATAATGAATGGCTCAAAAACATATGTCCCGAAGGGGACGTATGCGGCGCGGGGGAAAATAATTTCACCCAGGCTGAATAAGCCCGTGATTATTAGCCGCATTGCAAACTCCCATAAAAAATACTACTGCCATCCCATGGAATTACCATCGGACGGTGGTGACATACAAAGGGAAAGAGATTACCGGTGAAACATGCGATATAAACTCTTCAGAGAAATACCTCGACCCGGAAGAGCTAAACAAAAGCAAGTTGAAACGCTTTCCGCTCAAAAGGCCGATTAGTGCTGGAGAGGCAGAAGAATTCTTCAAGAATATGAAAACCTCTGAATACGCCATAATTGAGGAGCTCTGGAAATCCCCCGCCCAGGTCTTGCTTCTATCCTTGCTGGTGAATTCAAGCGAGCATCAGAAGATCCTGATCAAAACCCTCAACAAAGCGTACGTTCCGTCCAACACCACAGTCGAGCAAATAGAGAGGATGGCAGAACGATTTTTCGAGGTCAACCGGATTTCGTTTAGCAAGAATGATTTGCCCCCGGAAGGGGCCACCCATAACAAAGCTCTCTACTTAACTGTTAAATGTGAAGGTTACTACGTGAAGAGAGTTATGATGGATGGTGGATCAGGGGTTGATATTTTACCTCTATCGACCTTACAATGAATGGAGACTGGGACTGAAAGAATCAGGCCCAACAATGTGTGCGCCCGTGCATTCGATGGTATCAAGAGAGACACGATCGGGGAGATTGATTTGGTCTTGATAATCAGCCCTGTAGACTTTGAAGTAACATTCCAGGTCATGGATATGGATACTTCCTACAATTATCTCCTGGGAAGGCCTTGGATCCACGCGGCGGGGGCAGTGCCATCCACTCTCCACCAGATGGTTAAGTTCGAATATGAGGACCAGGAAATCGTGGTCCATGGGGAAGGCGAGCAATCTATTTACAGGGACCTATTAGCCCCATGCCTGGAAACAAGAGAAGGAAGCGAGCACGTAGTCTACCAGGCCTTCGAGATTGTGGTTACGGACCGGCATGAGGAAGGAACCCCATGCCCTCAACCCTTCCTATCAAACACGTCAATTATGGTCGCCAACGACATGTCAAACATGGGTACACACCTGGAAAAGGGTTCCCGGCGTCTTTGCAAGGCATTAAAGAACCCGTCACTTTGCCTGCCAATAAAAAGTTTTTTTGGAATAGGGTTTCAAGCTACCCCAGACGATGAACAATGGGCTGACCTACGTAAGAAAAATGGTTGGGTATTGCCTCAGTCGATCCCACATATCACCGCATCATTTTTCAAGCCAAAATACATGAAAGAAGAAGAAGAGGTTTTTACGGAGCAATGAGGCAAATGTTGTATGAGGCCCATATGGTCCAACCAGGAGAGGGCTCCAGCACTGCCGAAGTACAGTATATGGGACCTGATTCCAAGTTGCAAAACTGGGAGGCTACTCCATTCCCCGTCCGGCGGGAGTCTCGGTAGTTCAGCTTTTTGCCATCCTTTCTGCACTATGAGTTATTTCAGGGTGTAACTCAAGTTTTAAATTCTTGCCTTTAAATTTCGATGTAAACCCTCCTATGTTCAAATTCAATGAAATGAAATCAAAATTTCATCGTCTACTATTCTTTCTGATTTTTGTTTACTTTTCTTATTTACTCAGTCCTAATAATGCGGCTTTAAAAAACATGACATGCTTACGGACTTCCTGCTCTGATCCTAATACGTTGTCTAACCTCGAAATAATGAATCAAGAACTAGAATATGACGAAGAAGAGGCTTTTAGGGAAATAAATCGAGAATTGGAACAATTCGAGAATAAGCCTAAGCCAAACTTAAATGAAACGGAACCCATTAACTTGGGCAGTGAAGAAGGGATTCGAGAAACCATGATAAGCGTCCACGCGGATGAAAAGACTAGAGACGCCTTGATTCAACTCCTATTAGAATTCAAGGATGTATTTGCTTGGTCCTATGATGACATGCCCGGACTGAGTATGGACTTGGTGTACACAAATTGCCAACCTACCCCGGTCATCCACCGGTCCAACAAAAGCAGAGGAAGTTCAAAACAGACATGAGTGAGAAGATCAAAGAAGAGGTTGCTAAACAACTAAAGGTTGGAGTAATCCGAGTGGTCCAATACACCCCCTGGCTAGCCAATGTGGTTCCGGTGCCTAAAAAGGACGGAAAGGTACGAATATGTGTCAACTACCGGGATCTGAATAAAGCCAGTCCCAAAGATATTTCCGCTTCCAAACATACACATCTTAGTGGACAATTGTGCCAAACATGAGGTACAGTCTTTTGTCGATTGCTATGTCGAATATCACCAGGTGTTGATGGATGAAGAAGATGCAGAAAAGACAGCCTTCACTAAACCCTGGGGAACATACTGTTACCGGGTCATGCCGTTTAGTTTGAAGAATGTTGAGGCTACTTATATGAGGGCCATGACCTCCATATTTCACGACATGATGCATCAGGAAATTGAGGTGTACGTGGATGATGTGATCATTAAGTCCAGAACCCAAAATGACCATGTGCAGCATTTCAGGAAATTCTTCGAATGCCTGCGCAGATATAACTTGAAGTTAAACCCAACCAAATGCGCTTTCGCAATTCTATCCGGAAAATTACTGGGATTTATAGTCAGTCGACGGGGCATCGAGCTGGATCCAACAAAGATAAAATCCATCCGGGATCTCCCACCCCCAAGAACCAAGAAGGAAGTCATGAGTCTATTGGGTAGGTTGAATTACATCAGCAGGTTCATCGCTCAGTTGACCTCCACATGCGAGCCTATATTCAAGCTATTGAAAAAATATGCCGCCATTGAATGGACAGACGAGTGCCAGGGCGCTTTTGACAAGATCAAAGAATATCTATCAAATCCTCCAGTGTTAGTCCCACCAGAACCAGGGAGGCCTTTGTTCCTATACCTGACAGTGCTAGAAAATTCCTTTGGGTGTGTTCTCGGGAAACACGATGCAACCGAGAAGAAAGAGCAAGCCATTTATTACTTAAGTAAGAAGTTCACAAACTACGAGGCCAGGTATTCTCAGTTAGAAAGGACTTGCTGCGCTCTAACTTGGGTGGCTCAAAGCTCAGACATTATCTGCTGGCTTATACCACCTACCTCATCACGAGGGTCGATCCTTTGAAGTACATATTCCAAAAGCTAATGCCCACCGGGAGATTGGCCAAATGGAAAATCTTGCTCACAGAATTCGATATTGTATATGTCACTCGCATGGATATGAAAGATCAAGCATTGGCCGATCATCTAGCTGAAAATCCGGTCGATGATGAATACCAGCCCTTGAGCACTTATTTTTCGGATGAAGAAATCAATTCCATCGAAGTAATCTCGAAAGGCGCTGACACCTGGAAAATGTTCTTCGATGGGGCAGCCAATTCGAAAGGTATCGGGATAGGGGCAATCTTGATTTCACCCGCGGGACAACACTACCCAGCCACGGCCCGCCTCCGTTTCTTCTGCACAAACAATACTGCTGAATATGAAACTTGTATAATCGGCATGAACATGGCCGTTGTTATGGATGTAGAAGAGTTATTGATCATGGGGGACTCTGATTTGATCATTAAGCAGACTCAAGGAGACTGGGAAACTCGAGATGTTAAACTCCTTCCCTACAGACATCATGTGGAGAATCTTAGTAAGCGATTCAAAACCGTCGAGTTCAGATATATTCCTCAGTGCCACAATGAGTTAGTTGATGCCCTGGACACCCTAGCTGCAATGCTCCCTATCCTGGTAATGTTCACATAGACCCATTGGAGATCCAAATCAAGGAAAGACATGGTTACTGCAACACGGTCGAAGTAGAGTCCGATGTCCAACCATGGTATCATGATATTAAAAGAATTTTGAAGACAAAAGAATATCCCGAGCAGGCCAACGGAGACCAAAAGAGAACCATCCGAAGGCTCGCCAGCATTTTCTTCCTAAGTGGGGAAGTACTGTATAAAAGGACACCCGATCTAAATCTGTTAAGATGTGTAGATGCCAAAGAAGCCGAAAATATCATGGGCGAGGTCCATTTAGGCGTATGCGGTCCCCACATGAATGGGTACGTCCTCGCAAAGAAAATCTTGCGGGCTGGATATTATTGGATGACCATGGAGAAAGATTGTTTCGGTTTCGTCCGGAAATGCCATAAGTGTTAAATACATGGTGACCTGATCCATGCGCCACCTTCAGAACTGCATCCTATGTCGGTGCCCTGGCCATTTGTTGCTTGGGGAATTGATGTCAATGGGCCAATCGAGCCAAGGGCCTCAAACGGGCACCGATTCATATTCGTTGCTATCGACTATTTCACGAAATGGGTAGAGGCCGTCACGTTCAAAGCTGTCACTAAGAAAGTGGTGGTGGATTTCGTGCACACTAATATTATCTGTCGTTTCGGTATCCTAGAAACTATCATTACCGACAACACCGCAAATCTAAACAGTAACTTCATGAGAGAGGTGTGTGAATAGTTTCAGATAACACACCGCAACTCGGCCCCTTACCGGCCCAAAGCAAATGGCTCCGTTGAGGCAGCAAACAAAAACATCAAGAAAATCCTCAGGAAAATGATTCAAACATCTAGACAATGGCATGAAAAGTTACCTTTTGCGTTGTTGGGATACCGCACGACCGTTCGTACATCAGTGGGAGCTACCCCTTACCTATTGGTTTATGGCACTGAAGCCGTAATACCCGCTGAAGTTGAAATTCCTTCCCTTCGGGTTATTGTCGAAGCAGAAATTGAAGACAATGAGTGGGTATTACGGCTGGATCAATTAACTCTGATTGATGAGAAAAGAATGGCCGCAGTATGCTACGGACAATTATACCAGCAAAGAATAGCCTGCGCTTACAGCAAGAAAATGCGACCTAGGAACTTCGAGGTAGGGCAACTCATTTTAAGACGTATCCTCCCGCACCACGAAGAAGCAAAAGGAAAATTTGCCCCAAATTGGAAAGGTCCGTACATGATAAGGAAATTGCTACCAAAAGGAGCGTTATACCTGAGGGACATCAAAGGAAATGACCCCGAAATGGCTGTCAACGCAGATGCCGTCAAAAGATACTATGTTTGATCCTCTACATATTTGCAAGTGTTCTCCGGTTGGGATGATGAAGGCTTTCATTCTCTCTACCCAAACAACATTAACCCTTTTGCAAACCCTTTGAGCCGGTTACTTTTCTTTGATTACCCTCTTTGGAACCCGTAGTTCTTATAAAAAAAAATCGATTAGAAAAAAAAATACAACAACAAAAGTTTCCTGAACTACGTTCGAATTGATTCCAAAAGGATACGTAGGCAGCTTGTCCCTGTTATGTTCAGCGACGTTTGCGCATAAAAGGTTCCAAAGTTGTAATTCCTACAAATTCTTTTCACCAAAAACCATGTTCAAGTCCTTCCGATCAATCGGCATAGATGTCCAAAACTGGAAGATACAGTTGTTGGAAGCAGATACAAGCAGTGAGAGAAATTAAAATGAGAGAGTCTTATCGGTGAAAGGTGAGTGGAGAAATTGAAAATGAGAGAGTCTTGTTTGTGAAAACTCGCAAAGAGCACTACAAGGCGATGGTAAGAAGATAAATGAGAGAGGTTAGTTGGTGAAAACCCGCAAAGGGCGCCACTGATCGAAAAGGATAATAGGTCCTTAATACGGACACAATCCGGGGCAAGGTTTCTCAATCTCGAGGTAATAAGTTGTGATGAATTTGTGAAAGTCGGACGATTTACACGGATCAGTCATCCATTCCAAACGGCATGTCACATTCATTAAAGCCCGCATACATTCCAGATAAGTCTTTCTTTTCTTTCCCCGAAAGGATCACCTCTCGTTTGAATTCGTTGTCCGTTCTGTCGTTTATTTTTATTTTGAATGCCTTTTGGTCTAAATCTATCCCGAAACTAAGGCAAAGAAAGGATGGCAAGACTGATTTACAGGGCTCTCACTTGACACGGGTCAATATGCAAAAGCCACCCGGCCTCGTCAGGGGCATCGAGTAGATCTCGACTGGCCGTAGCGGCCGATGCTTCAAACTCAAAACCTTGAAAGGAGAAAATCAAATTGAAGTGCCTATAAAGGCGAATGAAGTTGAAAGGTTGAGTCCCACGTGGCTAACCATCTTGGCAAGGTTTGAAAAGCCGAAATATTCTAAATGCCCTAAAGTTACAGTTGGAAGAAAAGTCAGAAATGAAAGGCCAATAAAGGCGAAATAAAGTTGGAAAGGTTAAGTCCCACATGACTAACCGCCGCAGCAGAATTTGAGGGGCCAAAACTTCCCCCCGATACTCTGGAAATCCAAAAGAAAAAGCAAGTGAAAGGCCTACAAAGGCAAAATAAAATGCTAGGTCCCACATGACCGATCGCCATGGTAAAATCTAGAAAGTCAAGGTCCCCGGGATTAGAGATGAAATCAATCCTCAGCATGCAAGTGGTTGAGATCTTCATCAAAAGAACTGAGATCAAGCAGTTGAAAATCAAGGCCGCAAAACCACCACCGTTTCAAACTAAGAAATTGTTCTTTGTTTGAAAATCTGAAACAGGTGCAACTAGAAATCAATCGTGCAACAAGAAGGTGCAACCAAAAGAAATTGCACAAGGGCTAGAAGGAGCTCTGCAGCATTGACTCCAAAAAAGGGAAGTTTCCTCCTAAAGATCCTTTCCCGCATGCATGAAAACAGAATAAATAAAATAAAATAATAAAAAAAGAAAAAAAGAAAAGAAAAAAGAAAAAAGAAGAAATGGAGTTGAAAATGATTCAACCCTAAAGTAGCATAGGACCCTCAACCCCTAGCAAAACATTTTTTCAACCAAGGATATCCAAGTCCTCAATCGATGCCAACGTAGGGTCCGTACCCAAACAGACACTGGCATAACCCCAATGATCTCTTTTCCGGGACAACAACATAACCTGTTGACCTTTCCAGACACCGTCATAACCTGATGATATTTTGACAACAACATAACCTGTTGATCACTCCCTTTTCCCCAGGCAACAACATAACCTGTTGACCTTTCCTGACACCGACATAACCTGGTGATCTTTCTGACAACAACATAACCTGTTGATCACTCCCTTTTCCCCAGGCAACAACATAACCTGTTGACCTTTCCTGACACCGACATAACCTGGTGATCTTTCTGACAACAACATAACCTGTTGATCATCTCCAGACACTGGCATAACCCAGTAATCTCTATTCCTGACAACAGCATAACCTGTTGATCATCTCCAAACACTGGCATAACCCAGTAATCTCTATTTCTGACAACAACATAACCTGTTGATCATATTCAGACGCTGGCATAACCCAGCGATCTCTTTTTCAGGCAACAACATGACCTGTTAACCTTTCCAGACACCGACATAACTTGGTGATCTTCCTGACAACAGTATAACCTGTTGATCATCTTCAGACACTGGCATAACCCAGTGATCTCTTTTTCATGCAACAACATGACCTGTTAACCTTTCCAGACACCGACATAACTTGGTGATCTTCCTGACAACAGTATAACCTGTTGATCATCTTCAGACACTGGCATAACCCAGTGATCTCTTTTTCATGCAACAACATGACCTTTTAACCTTTCCAGACACCGGCATAACCTGGTGATCTTCCTGACAACGGCATGACCTGTTGATCATCTTCAGACACTGGCATAACCCAGTGATCTCTTTTTCAGGCAACAACATGACCTGTTAACCTTTCCAAACACCGGCATAACCTGGTGATCTTCCTGAAAACAGCATAACCTGTTGATCATCTTCAAATATTGGCATAATCCAGTGATCTCTTTTTCATGCAACAACATGACCTGTTAACCTTTCCAGACACCGGCATAACCCGGTGATCTTCCTGACAACAGCATAACATGTTGATTATCTTCAAACATTGGCATAACCCAGTGATCTCTTTTGTGACAACAACATAACCTGTTGATCCTTTCCCTAAACACCGACATAACCTGGTGATCTCTTCTCGATGACAACATAACCTGTCATTTTTTTGCCAACATAGAGCCTACAATCCCTTGTTGATTTCACTTTTCAGGCATAGGGTATCCACCCCCCAGTCGGCATTCACTCCGGATACACAATTCCTGGCCTTTTATTGCTTTCAATAATAAAGTAGCATAGATTTTATTACAATAACTCACAAAATTTTTCCTAGTGAAAACTGGGGCAGAAAATTTTGTTCGCTTGTCTTGATTTTTTGCAGAGTATGTTTCTAGAACATTAGAACTCAAGACGACCAAAAGAAGAAATTTTGATCCAGAATAAAGAAAAGAAGAGGAAGAGAAGACCAAACCCAAGGTACAGAAGCGAAAAAGATGTGGACTGCTCGAGGCAGATTGAAGTCACAAGCTATGCATGTCCATTCTTGATCCGAAAATCCTGTAGAAGGATGAACTAGCACCTGCAGCCAACAAGCATCAAGATCCAGGTCAGAGTCGACAAAGGATCAAGACTCAAGACCCAGTCCTAGATAGGAATCTTGTAATTTAGAAGCTAATAGGTTTTAGTTAGTCCTTCGTTTTGTACTTGGGTGTAATAAGGAGATCAACAAGCAGTAGCAGCAACAACCGCAGTGAAAGCACAGTTACTCGGTAGTCCCATCTACCAAAACTTTCAGAACTATACTGACCTGATTCCTTTATATCCAAGGATATGTAGACAACCTTTAAAATAGGGTTCAGTCAAACTCTTCAAAAATGCTTCACAATGGAACATATGAATAGGTAAAAGTCGTTTATTGCTGCTCATTTTGTCTTTGCCCAAAAACTCTTTGTGTTTCCGAGCAAAGAGGGGCAACTGTGAGCATGTGATTTTTACTCGCCGTATCTTCCTATAAAAATCTCAATAAATCAATTGATTTCATGAATTTTGTTGATTTTTTAGTAATTTATTGTGAATTACTTGCATTTTTGCATATCCATAATTCATCTTTCCAAATTATTAAAATTTGCGTCACTATTATCAAGGAATTATGAAGTTATTATTTATAATTAATTAAATAATAGACGAATCACGAGTATTTAATGTAATGTAGTTTTTAATAACTAAGTACTATAAACGACCCCGTTTGGTTTAAACAATTGAATCCTGGCCATTGATCGAAATTGATCGGACGGCCAGGAACTCACCCCCCCAAACTATATCAATGTCCAAACTAAACCCTACCCCCCATTCACTTAGAAGTCTAACCCCCTTTCCCTTTCGTCCGTCTCTCTCTCTCTCTTCTCTCTAAAAACCCTATCCGCCTAGGATTCCTACCTTGCTCTTCCCACTGGAAATCGCTTATCGGTGGCGGACGACCTCCAATCAACCCCAACTTCTCACCTGCCAATCCCCACTACCACCTCCCATTGCTGGTTTCCCTAAAAACCCAGTCGATTTGCACCAGTATCAGATCTAAGAAATCAGAAAACCCCAAAAACTTCTCCCCGGCCGATTCGAGAATAATCAATGGTTCAGACCTTCATAGGTCGATTGCTCTTAACTAGAGCAATCGATTCATGAAGGTTTGATTCATTTTCACACCCCACTGGATCCGGTAAGGTCCAGCGACCTCCTTTCTCTTTCCCGGCCAAAAAACCCCTTTTACGGGTATCCCCTCTTCCCCTTCTAACTGTCTTTGTGCTATTAGAAGGAGTATGTCATAGTTTAATTATTTTTGTTGTATCACTGTTTAGGTCTTTTGTTTTCTTTCGTCGCTTTCTTCCTCCTGTTAGTTTAAACTCTAAATGTGCTTCGTGACAGTCATGTCTTGATTTTATTCTCGTCAATTAAGTAATTAGTTTTCGTCATTGTATATGACTGTTCTGTTTGGATTTGCATTACCTTCGATTTGATTGATTTAGTGTTAACATGCTATGCACATTCCGGACTATTTTTGCAACCATGTTTAGTCATTTAGGTTTTCCTGTTAATCACCATTGATTTACTAAAGGTTATACTTGTTTAAAATTAATAATTAGCTTTATTGGTTCATGCTTAAGTCCTCCAGAATACTTTTACTGTCGTTTATCTCCCCTCTAAATGTTACTGTCCATCCCTATTTGATTACTCACCCTAACCTTAGTATAATGTGAAGATTAATCATTCACCTAGATCTTTTTATTAGTTAATTAGGCTCCTAACTTCATGGAGAGTATAGTTACTAATATAATTAACTAAGATCAAGAAGCAATCTAATAAACTAACCATTTTTATTGACTAACTAAGTCCGAAAATATGCCTAAGGTAATTAATTTAGGATTAATTAACTAGAACAAATTATTTAACCCAGGCTTGATAATTAGTTGAGTTTTCTGATTTTAGGTAAGTGAGTTTGACTTAATTAAACTAAAGAATTTAACTTAATTTAAGAAGTCAAAACTGATTGGTTTACTTCAATTAGTTGATTTAAACATAAGTAAGTAGTATGAAACTAACTCTAGGCATTTAATCAATTAATCTTTAATTAATTAACTCAACCTTAGTCAACAACAACTAATAGTTAACTAAAGAACATAGTTGGGGTTAACTAACCAAAATGCTTAGTTAACTAGTGAACCTAACTAGTGTTAGTTAACTAGAGTTAAATAATAACCCAAAGTGAGCTTAACCTTGATTACCCAATGGTAAATTCAGGGACTCCAAGGGGTACAATGGGTAATGTAGATTTAGGAAATCAGAATTTTAAGGGTAATAGGGTCTTTTAATAGGTAAGAATGTTCTAGAATAGGGGCAGCTGTCCCAAAGATAGGGTTGACAGCTGCCCTATGTACTGTTTTGGTACTATTTTTCAGTATTGGATAGGGAATATTCAAAGAATATCCCGTTCACAAATATCCTATAAGTAGACCCTCTTTTTAGAGGTGAAGGGGTTGGAACTTTTACACCTGTGAGCTGCTGGGATACAGGATCCTTCCCATTCTTCAAAAAAACTCTACTTAAAAGATTTTGAAAAGAGAGTCTTATTAAAGAAAAAAAAAATCTGACTTCCTTTTTTGAAAACAAGTCCACAACTAAATGGCATAGCCCAGCTGCTATTTTTTTTGGATTTATGATTTCTGGGAGTCTTCTTCAAACATTCACACTCAAAGATTTCTGGGTTAATTATTGTTGGGTTGTTTGGTTTTGTCCCTGGGTTTTCTGTTTGCTGCTGATCTCCCTTCCTATTTTGATGTTTATTGTTCATACTTGACCTTTATTTTNAAGAATATGTGAATCTTCTTCTTCCCCTTTCTTAATGTAGAAACTGAAGTAAGATTATCATTATCTAAATGTATGCATGCAACTCTTGGAATCTGCTTGGTAGTGTGCTGAACTTCTGTTAACAAGCTTAATGTTTGATAGCAAGGTGGTAATTTCATATGTGTTTAGTATGGTAGAAAGATAAATGGCACTAGGGTAGATGAATCTGACCTTCCAATGATCAAATTCACCCCATAATAGTGCACAAAACAGTAGTGTAGATGGCTGAAATTCACCCTTTAAAGGGTATACAACATGTAGTCAAAAAGGCTATAGAGTAAAGAATCTGAACTCTTATATGGTCTGATTCAGTCTCTAAAAAGCCAAGAATAGTCAAAATGTTCAAAGAAATGCTATTTGAAGTATTGGTATAGTTGTTAGAAATGTCAAGAAAGTTTGTATCGCTGGGTTTGAATCAGACTCTCCTTCATAGTCAGATTCAATCTAAGAAAAATACATAAAACATGTTGCCTTTCTTCCTGCTGAACCTGTGATCACTTATCAAAATCTGGTTGTCCCTGTATATGTGATTACAACAACAGAATTATCTGTTAGAGGCTTCTGTGATTAATTCCATATCCTTGAAGTCATAATAGAGTCATTTAGCTAGCATTAAAGGGGTAGTGAATCTGACCTTTTATAATGGTCAAATTCACCCCATATTTTAGATGCTTAGAGAGTAGTTTATCACCCTTCAAGGGTACAGAAGTGAGGTCATCAACAAAGGCTCTAGAGTATGGAATCTGAACCTCCCAAATGGTTAGGTTCACTCTTTCAACATGCCTAAATGATCAAGTTAAGGAATTAATAGGACTAAAGGTCCCAAGTACAAAAATGGCAAGTCCAGAGGTGAAATGACCCTTTTATGATCATATTCACCCTGAGAAAGTGCATAAACAATTCTGCCAGGTAATATGGTTTGAGCACAAGCATTATCAGAATTAAAATTGACCTTCCCATGGTCAGTTTGGTTCTGGTAGTTGCATAACACTCAAACAAATGGGGTGTTTTACAGATTCCAAAGAGAAGACTCAAACGTAAGGCTTCAAGAGAGCTTCGAGTCAGCAAATTAGTTAGAACTTTATTTTTAGTTTCTTTCATTCTGGAAAGTGTATAGTGGCAGTCAAGTTATAACCCCCTTCCCGTATTTCTTGTGCTTTCATTATAATGTAATTTAAAGACTGGACTGTACGCTTAATTTCAATTTTTATTCATGTTCCTAAATTTCTAGTTTACATTTTCCTGTTATGCAAATGATATTAAGAACATATGTAAAAACTGCATAAACACCCCGTTTGGATTTTTTTTTACTGGAAAAATGTTTATTTCAAATTCAGTAGAGTTTCAACATGGATAGAACCAGTAGATCATCTTCAGTTTACCTTGGGTCTCGTAAATCTGCGAGAATCAACGTATACATACATGCGAACATTAATTCTTTGGAAGCATGAGATTAGTTTGTTTAGAATTGATAAGGATTACTGTTTCTAAATTAATAAAGACCGCATGTGGTATGATCTTTGTTAGAAATCAAAAAAAAAATTCTGGCAGAACTAGAGTGATTTCATCTTGCCCATCCATATCAGAGTTAATAAGTAACATATTTGGACATCTGAATTTCTTAAGTGTACACATCTGAACGAACGTGGGACGTCCTGATTCCCATACTTGCCATCGTTGGTTAAAAAACAAAAATTATGTCTAGAAATAGCCAAGCACAGGGTGGCCTAAAGTGATTAATTGGGGCAAAATATGGCCATAGCCCGAAAATTGTTTCCTTTTAGGCTAATGAATTCCTCTCTTTCTTTAGACAACCTCTCTAGATAAAATCAGGCCATTTAGATTGAAGTTTGATAAAGAACCGAATACTATTCCAAGCTACAATAAGCTACACTCGGGAGTGGAAACTCATGCCCCCGGCCCTCAATTCTAAACAACTAAAAATGCACATAGCTATCACGGGTGCATTTCATGTGAGGTTTTGCCCTGTGCTAAAAAATAACAAGTGCACGCCATAGTAACTTGTCCAAGATAAATCCATAAACGTCCTAATCAATCTTAAAACTAAAACGCTCTTGCAAAAAATAGAAAACTCAAACATCGCCACAAATGGGCATTATAAAACCATCACGACCATAGTCTTGACTACGTAATCTACCCGCTGGTGCGACAACTCATGTCCTCGTCTTCAACTTCAAACTATAATAAAAATCACATGTTGTAATCGCGGGTGCATTTCATGTGGCATAGTTATAATATGTCCCAAAAACAAATAAGTGCACGACATCGTGACTTATTTCAAGATAAATCCATAAATATTGAAAGCGATTTTTAAAAAGTAAAAAAGGCTAAATGCACAATAGGCTAAACACGTAAAACAATCAGATAATATAGGCCAAATATTAATAGTAAGCGACCGTGCTAGAACCACGGAACTCGGGAATGCCTAACACCTTCTCCCGGGTTAACATAATTCCTTACTCAGATTTTTGATCGCAGACAAATTAAAACAGAGTCAAAATTTTCTCGGTCTAGGATTTTAAAATGAAACGGTGTCCCGGAGCATCGTAAAAAAGCCGGGTGGCAACTCTGAAAACTAAAATAAATCCCAAATCTTGATAATGTCACTTAAATTGGAAAAACTCCCTATATCATCTCTTTCGGGAAAAAAGGAGGTGTGACAATCACCAAAGAAAAGAAGAACACTGCCAATAGCTCTAAGAAAAATAAGAAACACAACCAGAGAAAGAAGTGATGGAATTCTTTATAAGTCAAAAACTTTCTATGGAGCAAAAAAAAAGCAAAGAATATGGCAGCACAAAATCTGAAAAAGGGAATCGAAAAGAACAACATTATTGATAAGCTGAAGAAAAGTGAGGGGAAAAATACAACTATCAGTGATAGACAATCCGCGACAAACTAATCCAAGGGCCGCAACACAAAAGATAATGGGATGCATAGAGTTATGTTGGCTTCAATTAGCATGGATTCTGGGAATACTCCATGCAAAGTGGGTCAAATAACGGTGGGATTGGGCTTTGTTGAAGTTGTTGATGACACAAGGAAACATAATTAATGTGGTCCAGATATACAAAAGGGGAAAGCCTTAGTAGGGGAGGGCGAAGGAGAATGCAATGATGATTCATCAGAGGGAGAAAACACCAAAGATGATGAGCTGGTGGCAGAGAGTCTCATTGAGTCTTTCTCTCCTGAACCAATACAGCTCGCAAATCCAGCAGAAAAAGAGAGGCAACAGGTCATACATAAATAGGAGCTCTCACCTAGAGGACCCAAGAAGAAGAATGATAAAGGCAGAGTAGGCCTCATTAGGCCCTCTGATGCCACTCAATCTAATTGAATCAACTACCCAACCCCAATATACTTATAATGATTAACATCATAATTTGGAACATTAGGGGGATGTATTCGAAGGCTGCTTTTGAAAGGCAAGAAAAACTAGTCAGATTACACAAGGTTGATTTTGTGGCATTGCAGGAACCTTTCCTGCCTAGCTCAAAAATTAAAAAGTTTAGAAAGGGACTGGGATTTGATTGCACAGTTGCAAATCTTCATAGTGATATTTGGTGTTTTTGGAATTCTAATTGTAAATGTGTTGTACGATCTAAGAGTAGGCAGTATATTAATTTCTGAATTGACAATATGGGAGGCCACAAATCCTTTTGGTTAACAGCCGTTTATGCTAGATCAAAGGATGTCAAAAGAAGGAAATTATGGAACAAACTGAGCTCTATCAGTAGCCAGGCTACTGGACCATGGGCTGTATGTGGGGACTTCAACTCCATCATGAACTCAACGAGAAGAAGGGAGGCACTCAACACAAAACCGCCCCTTAGCCCGGTGCTCATGACGTGCTACAGAACCTCCACTGTGCCGGGGAAGGGGGACCAAGCAGCGCATAGTGTTGCGGAAGACTGGGATGAGAAACAAAAATGTAGTCTAACAAGCTTTCTAAGTTTAGGGGACCGAGAATCAGTCTTTTGATCTTCCTCGAGCCTACTCTCGTCTTTCGAATTAAGCTTTCGATTTAGTTGGATGAACTGCTGATATTGATCCAAAAAAAAGACGGTAGGTACAAGTAGGCCATGAACAGCCAATCCCTCCGTATTGGTTATGGCTGAAGCCGATCCTCTCCTTGGTACTTCATCTAGTGGCTTTTTAATACTAGTTATATGCCCATGCCTCTCTCGATTAAAACTTTCTGAATGTGTAGCGGCGTCACAAGTAGAAGGTAACCATGCAAATCAAATGACGAGGAGCAACAAGAAGAATGAAATAAATACCTAGAGGGCATAGATCAAGGTCATCAATCCATTACTTGTTCCTTTCGTGACTCAAACAGCCGGTATTCTTTTCGGCTCGCCCAAATATTTCAATATCGTTGCATCCGGTATTTTTGTTTTGTTCTAATAGTGTGATGAAGAATAAATTTGAGAAAGAGACTTTCATTTCCAGTATTTTTCTATTGATAAATAGATCTATTGAGAAATGGATATTGATCTAGTTTCAAGATCTATGAACAAGAGAGATCCCTAAATATCCATTTGAGAAAATGAGCTTTCTTTACGTTGAGTTAATTAACCCAACGGGTTCGCCTAGATGCCTAGTAAATGAGATAGTGGGAAAGAGATGGAGATCATGTAAATAATTTCTACACAAGGAGGCAGGAGACTGGGAAGCGTTCCTCTATGGAAGGGTACGGAGACGAGGCCTTTGATCCAACTCTTTTTTACATAAAGAAATAAAAATCCAAAAATCGCAAGAAGCGTAGGAAATAGTAGTAAGAGCAAGAGCAGTCTGCAAAGCAGAGTCTCTTTTGCTTTCCTTCTCTTTTTTCTTTGATAAATTGTTGTTAGAAAAGGTAGACTGTGCAGGAAAGGATTCAGGCGGGGGAGCCCCTACCTCCTCTCCCAAGCCTGATGAATGGCAAATGTCGCTAGATCTACAAGATCATCAAGTTGTAGCGGAATGTCTACGCTCCCATATTAAAGAAGAGTTAAGATACCTTTCATTACTTATATGGAGGAGTGTGGGTTGACTGATGCAGGCTATACGTGCACTCCTTTCACATGGTGCAATGGTTGGAAAAACGGCAGAAAGATCAATAAGAGGCTAGACATGGTTCTTTTTAATGAAGAATGGGCAGAATTGTTTTCTACTGTGAGAGTTGATCACCTACCTAGAACTGGCTCAGATCACAATGTCCTACTAAAGCAGTGTGCTAATAACTTGGGTGAAGTGGTTAAATATTTCAAATTTCTTAACTTTTGGGTGGAACAACCTGACTTTCATTTCATAGTTGAGAATTCTTGGAACAAAAATATTCAGGGTAATGCCATGTGGATCCTCCAAAAAAGCTCAAGATTACGGAAAAACTTGAGTTAATGGTCCAGGAACAACATTGGCAACGTACATGACAAGGCAAGGGAGATGGGGAAACTTACGAAACGGAAATAGGATGAATATGAGGGTGATGACTCGAATGAGAAAAGGAAAGCATATCACAAAGCACAGGCAGAGTATATAATGTGGCTAAAAAGGAAAGAGTCTATACTCAAGCAGAAGGCAAGAATCAGATGGGCAGAAAAGGGTGATTCCAATTCAAAATACTTTCAAAGTGTCATTAGGGAAAGAAGAAGGAAAGCAAGCTTGCATAGGATTAGGGGTAGGGATGGAGAATGGATTGAAGGGGAAAAAGAAATAGCAGAAGCATCCATAGAACACTTCAGCCAGATCTTCACCCAACCTAATAACTCACCAAACCTGAGCATTACAGACCTTTGTGGAAAGTGATTTCGGAAGAGGACAATGACAGAATGCAGGAGAGCCCAACTGAGGAGGAGATAAAGGAGGCATTTTTCTCCATGGAACCTAATAGTGTAGCAGGTCCGGATGGGTTCAATGGATTCTTCTTCTAAGTGGCATGGCAATCATCAAGAAGGACCTTATTGCCTATATTCAAGTTTTTTTGGTGGTGCCATTATGAGAAAATACTACATGCATAGTTTCCTGATCCTAATACCCAAAGTGAGCTCCCCTGAGAGCTTCTCTCAATTAAGACCAATCAGTCTATGTAACTTCACCAACAAAATACTGTCAAAGATTGTGGCCTTGAGGCTAGCTACACTGCTGCCAAAGATGATCTCGGAGAATCAGTTTGGTTTTGTGAGAGGTAAATTAATCAAAGAAAACATACTTCTAACTCAAGAGATCGTTCAAGGAATCAGGAAACACAATCAGAGAGGAAATGTGGTCATTAAACTTGATATGTCTAAGTCATAGCACAAACTATCATGGAACCTCCTAACGGAATGTCTGAAGAAGATGGGCTTTCCAGAGGGATTTATTGAGATGGTGTACAGGTTGATTTCTAACAATTGGTACTCTATCATAGTAAACGAAACGAGAAAAGGCTTCTTCAACTCTACCAGAGGTTTAAAGCAAGGGGATCCACTTTCCCCCGCTTTATTCATCATTGCAGCAGAGGTGCTTTCAAGAGTATTGAACTCATTGCATCAGAAAGAAGCATTCAAGGGCTTCCACATGATGAAGCAGGGGACATAGATTAACCATTTATGCTATGCAGATGACTTGGTTATTTTCACTTCAGGGGATTGGAGATCCATCAAGATTATTATAGACCAACTAAATAAGTAACAACTTGCTTCAGGGTAGGAAATCAACCAAGACAAAAGCCAGTTCTACACACAAGAGGGAATTGAGAGTCACATCAGAAGAAGAATGAAGAGATGTACTGGGTACAAGCAGGCTAACTTTCCATTCACATACCTGGGCTGCCCAATTTACACAAGGAGGAAGAAGATTTTCCACTTCACAAAGATCTCCAATAAGGTGATGAACAAAGCAGGAGGTTGGGAAGGAAGATTCCTATCCAATGGAGGCAGAGCAATCATCATCAAACACATCCTACAATCTCAAACTACACACCTCTTAGCAGCACTAGTTTCTCCTAAGGCAGTTTTAGACCAAATTGAGATGTATTTTTCAAACTTCTTCTGGGGTCAGAGAGATGGTAAAAATAGCTATTACTGGAGTCCATGGCGAAAGATGTGCTATCCTGTCGAGGTAGGAGGTGTGGGTTACAAAAGCCTTCACGATATATGTAACATCTTTCTGGCAAAGAGATGGTGGAGGCTCGGGACTGAAGACACTCTTTGGGCCAAGTTTATGAAAGCCAAATATTGCATTAGAAGCAACATAATGTCCAGAGGTATCTCACCTATTGACTCTATGACATGGAAGCATTCGGTGAAGATTAGAGATAAAGTAGAGGTTAATATTATGTACAAGATTAATGAGGGG
Organism: Nicotiana paniculata; assembly: GCA_005239505.1. Classification (NCBI taxonomy): domain Eukaryota; kingdom Viridiplantae; phylum Streptophyta; class Magnoliopsida; order Solanales; family Solanaceae; genus Nicotiana; species Nicotiana paniculata. The sequence continues at coordinate 1,252 of ML304815.1, read as the reverse complement.
AACTTGCTTTTCTGGTGGGATGACTGGACATCACAAGGTTCTATCAAGAATTTTCTAGACCTAAGCTCAAGATCGGGACGTACAAAAGTCAAAGATTTCATCGTGGGGAATGAATGGAACCTTGAGCTCGTTGACAGGGAAGCACCAGATAGAGTAGTGAATATTTTTCAAGGTGTTGCTCTAGGGGACCCTATGGCCAGGGATGTGGCCATATGGAAACCCTCCACTGATTGAAGATTTTCTTGCGCTACTGCATTTCAAGTACTCAGACAGAAAGAGCCTTGACACCTTTTCTGTCCAAAGTGTGGGTAAAAAAGATTCCATTTAAAATATTATTTTTCATGTGGAGAAATATGCTAAAGAATAGGCTGCCTTTAGATGATATAATCTAATTGCTTGGTCTCCAGGTGGATTTTAATTGTTGTTGCTGGAGAATCCCCATGGAAGAGTCACTAAACCATGTATTTGCAAAAAGTGATATGGCCAAAAGGTATGGGAGGCAACTGTTAGACCTATTGGATTTCATTGCCGAGGGAATACACTAGTAGAGATGATTTTGAATTGGTGGAACACACGTGCCAATAACAATGTCCATAAATATAAGAATTTATAGACAATAAATTGCATCGAGAAAATATAATCAAGACCAAAAAATATCGCAAAAATTATAGTATTTTATTTCAAATAATTGAGTGTTACAATCTCTATGAATACTCTGATTCTTCTTTTCAACGGTAAATAAAAGAGCCTTCGAGATTAATCTTGAATTTTATTTTATTTTAATCCAAGTGCTTGAAGCTTGATCTTGATCTTGAAGAAATTTTAATCCAAAGACTTGCAGCTTGTTCTTGAATCTTCGTCTTGATCTTTTAATCCTTAGAATACTTGAATGCTTGTAGCTTTTAGAGAAATCCGCAGCGTTTGATCTACGAGCTCCCTCTTGCTTCTTGTTATAACTTCTGGTGTCTTTTCTGAGTTATAGACCCTTATTTATAATTGTGGAAGAGAGGAGTTGTGATAAGAACAAATTTTTTCCGACCAATCAAATTAAAGTGTGACATGGCCGCATCTGATTGACCAGAAAATGTCACTTGCATACGTAGTGCGGTTTCATTGGCCCTTTAATATGATTTGGCATGTCTTGTCATTTTGACACGTGGCATGATCCTATTTCCTCTTTCGCTTGACTTGGCGCGCCACGTCATTTGACACGTGGCACCAAACTGGGCCTCTAGGAAGATGTCATCTTGGG
>ML304812.1:0-16209 GCA_005239505.1 Nicotiana paniculata | reverse complement strand
AGGACAACTGGCGGACTGGATGAGGACGAGGAGACTGGACGAGGACGAGGGCTCGAGGTCGAGACGTCGAGGAGACTGGATCACTGGAGAGTGGAGAGTGGAGACTGGACGGGCGACGGCTCAGTGCTTACAGCAGTAGGCGTTAGGAAATAGGAAATTAGGAAATAGGGTTTCTGACTTTCTGTTTGTTTAAGAATTAGGAGAGTGGAAGGGTTTTTGTCATTTTGTGTTTTTGTTTTTGATATTTAATATATAATATATAATTATATATGGATAAAAATAAATTTTATATTCTTAACGGGTTAACGGATTAGCCGTTAAGAAAATTGAATAATCCGCCCCCAATCCGATAAGCCGTTAATTAAAAAATCCCAATCCGTTCCCCGTCCGTTAAACCGTTAATCCGATACCAGTAAGCCATTAAGCTTCGGTTCAGTTTGATTTTCGGTTTCGGATCGGTTTTGAACACCCCTAGAGTGAATACCCTAAAATTCCCCTAAACTATCACGTTTTTGTCAGTTACATACTTAAATTATCCGGCGTCCCCAAAACCCCCTTAACTATATCCCCCTATATATTAAAAAGCCCCTCGTCAATTTTTATAAAATATGTAAGGTAACTTACCAAAAGGCACGTGAGAGATGAGATTATACATAAAAATGACCTCAATTGGATGTTTCTAATGGTTAATTACAGTTAAAGTTTTCTATTTTCCCTCTATTTTCTTTGTATTCTAGCCTTCTTCTTCATTTTTTTTATCTTTATTCCTTTTTTATTCTTATGGGTTTCATATGAAATTTTTTGTTCTCTTCACTACACAAAATACGGGCAAAACAGTCCAAAAATACAACCAAAGTAGGTCAGTAATGGCCAATAACCGTCCAAAACACGACCATTTATATGTGGACAAAATTTTGAAGGTCGGAAGGGCATACCAACCAAAGTTGGTAGGAAATTACCGACCAACTTTGGTCGGTCAATTATATTCAAAAAACAAAAATTGCCGAAAAAACCGACCAAAGTTGGACGGTATTTTAATTATGTAATTTAAAAATGCACCATCTGAGAATCGAACTGGGATCTGTATTGTGGCAGGATACTATTCTACCAGTATACTATTGGTGCATTTTATATAAGACCGACTTTTATTTCATTTATACTCTTTAACTGCACGAAAATAACCGACCAAAGTTGGTCGGTTTTATTAAATATAAAATTATCGACCGAATTCGGTCAGTATTTTAGAATGACCGGCCGAATTAACCGACCGATTTCAGTTTTTTTTACTATTAATTTTAAATTATTTTAAATAAAAAATCGATCAAAGTTGGTCAGTTTCTTGTGAAATAAATTTTGCGGGACTCAAAAATAGTTTCCCACATATTTGCGCCAAAGAAAACCGATCAAAGTTGGTTTATGTCGTAAAAAAGAATTAAAAATAAAATATTTTGAAAAACTGATCAACTTTGATCGGTTTTTTGGCCGATTTTTGATGACCAAAATTAATCGGTTGACCATGGTCGATTTTTGCCGAATTTCTAGTAGTGCTTGTCTCTTCTAAAATTATCTTTCTTCTTCATTGAGGTAATCTTCTTTTAACACTATTTAGTCCACTAAAAGTTCATAACCTTTACCAAACCCTAATAGAAATTTTTAGCAAACACTAATTCTTTTATCCCAAATCTAGTATTAAACTAAAATTTCCAGTGAAAACAAAGGTTAATGGGAAAAATTCAAAGTTTAACAGTGAAAATCACGATTGAGACATGGTATAACCATTATCGTATTAGATGGAAGAGATTTTTATTTATTTTTATAAATGACCATGTGTTTATCCCTTTATCCTCTTTCTTTGATTTTTTAACCCCCCAAAACATTCACCCATTTAATTAAATTTATTATTAGTTAAAATTATTAATTAAATTGATATATTAGATTAGGCTGAGTAAATAGATAATACTAATAAAATAAAATATAAGTTTAGATTAATCAAGAGTATAGCTTATCAAGAGTATGGATAATGTTTGCGTACACACTACCTTCCCAGACTCCATTTATGAGACTTCACTGGATTTTATTGTTGTAGATAAGCTATAATCTTGATTATTCCAAACTTATATTTTATTTTATTAGTATTATTAGTTATGGACTATACAATTATTGAATAATATTATCTTAAACTGTTAAACCTACCATATATATTTAAAGAATTAGTCATCTAAGACTATATATATATATATATATATATATATATATATATATATATATAGTCTTAGATGACTAATTCTTTAAATATAAATTGCTTACCAGAAAAACTATATTTCGTATTAAATTGGAGACAAATTTCAATAATGAGGATAAAAATACAATTAAGCAAATCTCACATTGTGTAACTTAAAATTAGAACAACATAAATAATTTATTGGGAGATAAGTTAATAGTAATTCAGGATAAAAATAAAATTCAATTTGAAATAATCAGCTAATATCCGGATCCTTAATTGGTTATTCACAGTGACACTGTAACGACCCGATCGGCCCTTCCGAGAGTTTAGCCCCGTTTTTCCATATTTCTCATTTATTATGTATTGTTCAGCTCTTTTATGTTGTGTTGGGATGGTTGGCTCGGGTTCGGAGTGATTGTGGAGAGAAATGAGACACTTAGTCTCTTAAGATGGCTTTATAGTTAGAAAAAGTCAACCGGAAGTTGACTTATAGGTAAATGACCTCAGAATATGGTTTTTATGGCTCGGATAGCTTCGTTAGGTAATTTCGGACTTAAGAGTGTGTTCAGAATATTTTTCGGAGGTCCGGAGTAGAATTAGGCTTGAATTTGCGAAATTGAGTTTTTGGCGCTTTTCGGTCGGCAGTGCAAAATTAGCTATCGGGGTCGGAATAAAATTCCAAAAGTTGGAGCAGGTCCGTAGTATTATTTGCGACTTGTGTGCAAAATTTGAGGTCAATCGGACGTGATTTGATAGGTTTCGACATCAAATGTAGAAGTTTGAAATTCTAAAGTTTATTATGCCCGAATTGGGGTGCGATTTGTGATTTCGATGTGGTTTGAGGTGATTTGAGGCTTCGAGCAAGTCCGTGTTATGTTATGGGACTGGTTTGTGTGATTAGATGGGGCCCCGTGGGCCTCAGGTGTGTTTCGGGGTGGTTTCAAATCATTTCGGGCTGTTTTACAATAGCTGATGCTGGTGTCTGGCGTTGTTCTTCGCGTTCGCAAGGATCCTCTCACGTTCACGAAGAAGGATTTAGCTTCAAGGACTTTGTTCTTCGCGTTCGCGAAGAAGAAAAATCTCTGTTACGCATGTCTGACTTTGGAGGCTCATATCTCACAATCTATAAGGAATTTAAAGATGATCCAAAAATAAAAGTTGTAGCCCTTTGTGTCTAATTCTCAAAATAGTAAACCATTTAGTATTTGTATTTGTGTACGAGGAGTTATAGCTGGTACAATATAGACTGTCCGAGAAGATGAAGAAGAAATTTGTGTTTCACATGGCTGAATTTGGCAGCGTATATCTCACAATATGTAAGGAATTGGAAAATTACCAAAACACGAAACTTTATATCTTGGTATCTAGTTGCTAAAAAATTAAACCATTTGGATTTTGAAGTTTTTCACTAAAAGTTATGGCCATTATACTATAGGTTGTCTGAGAAGAGTTTGTAAATGGCTTTTGAGAGTTTTTGTTCATCGCGAACGCGATGGGTGGGCCGCGAACGCGAAGAAGAAATACCTGGGCAAAATTTAAAGTTCAAAAATGAGGGTTTTGAGTTCATATCACAAAATTTAATTGGGAGCTCGGTAGAAGGCAATTTTTGGAGAGATTCTTGCGTGTGTGCTTGGGATAAGTGATTCTTATCTAGTTTTGGTTAATTCCCATGATTATACCTTTAACTTCATCATTTAATTTGTGATTTGAGGGGAAAATTGGGTGAAAAGTGGAAGAAAGTTTGGAAAATTATTTTGGGGATTTGAGTGGGCATTTGATATCGGATTTCAATGAATTTGATATGGGTAGACTCTTGAGTGAATAAGGATTCTAGTTTTGTGATTTTTATCGAATTTTGAGACGTGGGCCCGGGGTCAAGTTTGGTAAATTTTGGGATTTGTGATGAAATTTAATAATTTTTATGTGGGCTTCGTTCCTTTAGCATACATTAATGATATAATACTATTTTTGTTAGATTCGGGGTGTGTGGCCGAGTCGAGCAACAAGGGCATTCCGGAGTAAAGTTTTGGCTTGATTGAGGTAAGTAACGCTTTCAAACTTGGTTTTGAGGGTTCGAAACCCCGAACTCTATGATATATGACTATAATTAAGGTGACGCACATGCCAAGTGACGGGCGTGCGGGCGTGCACCGAATGATTTGTGGCCTGACCCATCCCATAACACCGTCTAGTAGCTATTTCGGATTGATATCCGCACTTTTATTGATGTGGTTAATGTGAACATGCTAGAAATCATACTAAGTCAAATGCTAGGGCTTCACGTTGAAAATGCTGAGACCCGAGTGGTTGTATATTGCTGTATCCTTATGTGCTTATTTGATTTTGTATACTCAGTCCTGTCATAGCATATCATTTCATGCCCCAGTCTCGGTAATTGTTGATTTTGTATATTTATCATTGTTTCAGGCTAGTTCATGCATATGTGAGCCCATGTGTGAGAGACTGGAGAGTAATGATTGAGTGAGGCCGAGAGCCTGTTATTGAGACAGTTATGAGATCGGACTGCACACGGAAGCGATACTATGATCATTCCTTCGTTGGCTTGATATAGCGCTTGGGCTAATAGGAGCCCCTCCGGAGTCTTTACACCCCCAGTGAACGCATTGATATTGTGGGATGGATCTTCCCTGGGCATGGATCTTGTTCGAAGTTGATGATATGTGAGGGATGGATCGTCCCTGGACATGGATCTTGTTCGAGTGTTGTGTTCCGGAGATGGATCTTCTTCGTGGGGCTGGGTCGGCCTTTTTCCTTAGTACTGAGTGACTACGGTCACCAATGTTTGTGTACTATCCGGGACGGATCTTCCCTGGGCCCGAGAGCCATGTACAATACTGAGTGGACTTCGATTTGAGATTTGTGAGCACTAGGCGCATTTCCACACTGTTGATACATTGGCATGTAGAGTACTGAGATATACCTGGGTTACTTATCATATCAGTCATATTCTGTTTTCTTTATCTGTTAAAACTGTGAACATGCCTAAATTCTGTGTACTGTTTTCATTACAATTATTGAGGTTTAGTCCGTCACTACCTCTCAGCCCGTAGTTTGGGTTTGTTACTTCTAAGTTGGTGTACTGACGTTACCCCTTGCACCTTGTGTGCAGATCCAGGTATATCGGGACCCGGTAGCGGTTGCTGATTAGCTGTCACAGTTTCTTTTGGAGTTTTCGAGGTAGCAGCTGGCGATCGCAGCCTCGTTTTCTCCTTCTTTACTTTCCTATCGCCTTTTATTATTTCAGACAGTATTACGTCGACCTTGTATTTCGACATTTTATTTATAGTAGCTCATGACTCGGTGACATTAGTTCTGGGATTGATTTTTATTTATGTTTTAATGATGATAAACTTTTAAATGGATTTGTAATGATACTTTTGCTACTAAATTAATAATTTTTCTGAAAACAACTTTAAACCAAAATAAAATGTGTGGCTTGTCTGATTACACGACTGATGCCATCACGGCCGAATATTTTAGGATGGTGAGGCATCGTAAAGAATTAATGGCGTTGGAGAAGTCAAAGAGAGAAAGCGAAGAGGAAAAATGAAAAAAAGAAGGCAAAAGAGAGACATAAAAAAAACAGGATAGAAAATTTAAAATACAAGAAGAGAAAAAGAGCTAAGAAGTAAGAACGAAATATAGCATAAGTGGCCATATAGTCTAGAACCGACAAATTGACCGCTAAACTTTGCTCACGGGTTCACATTGCAGCTCATCTTCCTATTTATAAGCCACAATTTACTTCCACATTTTTAATTTCCCATAAATTTTCAAAGCTTTCCATTACTTTTAACGTGGATCAGCCACGGTTTGTACACCACAAAAAGTATGTATGTTTGCATATCTTTTTTTACGAAATGCCTGTACAAAACCAAAATCGATATAGTGTAATAAGTGAACAACCTTTATTTATTTCAACGTTAAGAAAACAACATGAAAACCCGATTCAACCCCGTTAATATTTCTCTAATAAAATCTTTTGTAGCATATTGGCAACATCTTCGATTAGCTTTGTGGGGTTTCTTTGCAGATAGAGGATTCTTTTCTTTGTTACGCAGAATGCATCGGTTCAGAGTTCAACACAAAGGGCAAAATGCGTTGCCCTAACTCTCGAATAACTGAATATGAAAATTGACTAACTTTAGAAAGTCTACGAGGTGAAGGACGGTGATTTGATTTTTACATCCTTCACCTTCAGAACCTCCAAATATTAATCAAGTTCATCCTCAGTCATTCTACAATTGGATGCATGCATGCATGTTACACTTAGTATCGAATCTGATCCGATGCAATATGTATAACAAAAATGAATCCATTGTCTATCTGGCTTTGCTATGTGGTTCAGTTAATATGCCTACAACCACGGGTACTAAATCAAATGCATAGAAAGAGTACAAAATTAGAGATACCATTCTAATTTACACAAGAAAATACCTCACAAATTCAATCCAAGAGAAAATTTACACAATTGTTACCCAACATTCTTCTCTCTATATCTTACAACACTCAAGAAGAATTGACACAAGTTTGATGAAAAAATGAGAAAGAAGTGATCTCTATTTATACGTAAAATCTTACAACATAATCAAAAATCATTTTCCACTTGGATTAAATTAGCTACCAAGTTGAGATGATCGGATAGTTTTAAAGATTTGACGCTAAAATTAGATATAGTTTAGTTTTATTCCAACTGCACCCCTTATTTCACTATTTTTGAAGGTCAATTTTATCCCTATACCCTCTTGTGCTCAAGAAAATCACGCTATTAAAACCCTTATTTGGAATGTGCTGGGTCCTTCTAAATATTGTATATTTCGACTTGTCTCAAGTATCTTTTTGCCCATCACTTAGTCCTTTATCTCACAATACAATTTGGTAAATATAAAAAACTTTGAGTGCTTTATTAATTCCTTAAATGACGATGCCAATGATGTCTGAAGAGTGTACACAGCTGTTTCTTTTCTGTTTGCCAATGTGAAAGTATTAGATTGTAACCAGATTGTAATTACCGATTTACTATTTCGGAAATGAGATTTTAAATTATCATTAATATTAGGCATTAAATTATCATTAATATTTGACATTATTAATATCAGACATAAAATATCATAATATTAGACATTAAATTGTCATTATTGTCTTCTTAGTTTGTTCTGTGACAGGAGCAACTTTGATTAAATTTTGTAAAATTGAGTTAGCAAAAGTGGAATCCTATTCTTAGGAATAGTATGAGAGAAAAAGAGTCGATTCACATATTTTTTAATTCGAAATTATGCTTAGAGGTATAATAAATTGCACAGAAATGGTTGGACATTCTTCATGAGCTAAATGTTTTTGGTTAAGCACTATTCTAGAAAATAACTTCTGAGATTGGAGGTGGTTCCAAACCACGTGTTTGTGAAATAACTTACGACAAAATGAATATGATCCCAAAGAGGATGCATACTAAAATTTTGAAGACCACTTGCTCACCCAGCCAGAGGCAGGGGTCAGGCAGCCAGAGATAGTGGCCAGATTGTTAGAGGTGGATGTATTGGTAAAAAAGAATTTTACACGTAAGCCAACTTTTGACAACTCAGCCAGTTACGTGGACATAGTAGAACACGACAGCTGGATGTGATTCTTTGAAGAGGTACAGAACAAAGAGACACGACTCAATAAACCCTCGAGCTTATCAACTATGAAAAACTCAATCTGATCAAAACAGGGAAGATGCACGATCAGAATGAATCTAGACAAAGCTATGGGCAGATTCAAGAACCCACAATTGATTATTCAAACGTTATGTAACCATACTCCAATTATCGTTATCCTTTGTAAAGCCTCATTAATGTCATAATTAGTCATTAATGAGCAACCATAGAAAGAATTGTACGTTATATCAAGGAATCTCCTATATAAGGGAGGGAAATACAGCTTGTAAAGGCATCTGATTGTCGAATACAATCTACTTTGCTTTTCTATATTTCTGCAATATTGTCTATTATTCATTTTTCTCTATTCCTTGATTATCAGTAACCCGTGTTCATCCTAGAAATAACTTTAAACAAAGGATCTAATTCTTTAATTAAACAAATTGGTTCCGTTACCGGGAACCTGATAATCTTTGTTTGCTTTTCAAGTGATATCCTCTGAACTATGTCGAACTCCAACGACAACAACCAGGAAAGGAATGGAACCCCAGTTCCATGACCTTCAGGAACCCCACGTGGTCCAAGGGAAAAATCCCCAGAAAGATCCAATAACAACAATGATGATAATGATCAAACTGCGGAACAAGATCATGTAAAGCAAATGATTGCAGAGTATGTGAGCCAAGCTTTGCAAGAATTTGCGAGGGGATTACCGGCAGCGCTACCTACACCAGCAACGCCACCCCCTAATAATACCGTCACCATGAAAAATCCTCAATCTGGGTTGGCAAACTCAAGAAGAGGCGATACTCCTAATGAATCTCTCGAAGCGAGACCAGGTATATCTAATAACTCAGAATTACAAAATTTATTGCTAACCATGCAGAAACAGATGAAGGAGCAGAACGATCGCATCGAACAAATTCCGGGAGTACCACCTATCATCAAAGGCATTGATGTTGATAGGTATTCTCAACAACCTTGGAAACCAAGTGTGGCACCCTTGTCTATACCCAATAAGTTTAAAATGCCCGACGTTCCCAAATATGATGGAACAACTGAACAACGTGATCATGTGACTGCTTTCACTACTGGAGTAAAAGGCAACGACTTAACAAAACAATAGATTGAATCAGTCCTTGTCAAAAAATTTGGGGAAACACTCACCAAAGGAGCCCTAACCTGGTATTCTCTTCTCCCTGAAAATTCTATTAACTCTTTTGCTGAGCTTGCAGATTCATTTATAAAAGCACACTCTGGTTCACAAAAAGTTGAGAAAATAATGGAAGACATATTTAAAATAAAACAAGGAGACACAGAACTACTCCCTGAGTTTGTAGACAAGTTTCAACGAGAAAGAATGCAGTTACCCAGGGTGCCTGATAATTGGGCAGCCATGGAATTTGCAAGCAACCTAGACGATAAAAGCTCAGAAGCCACGAGACGACTTAAAGAAAGTCTAAGAGAATTCCCCGCTACAACATGGAACGATGTATACAACAGGTATAGTACTAAACTCAGAATAGAAGAAGATATCATTGCTCGTTCGAGAGATGAAGATCATTCCAGATCCAGACGTCCTGAATCAGATAGAAGATCAGGTAAAAACAGGTATGATCCTTACTTAGGACCCTCGGGACGCGATATTCGTCCTAGATTCGAAAACACTAGATCGGACTATAGACCACAAGGAAGAGACGTAGTCTCATCCTCGTCTAGATCCAGAAAAGATCGAGATGAACGACCTAGAGGTAATACTCAAATTGGGGATCATACCTTTAATGTAAGTACTACTGAACTTGTCTCAATATTGAGGAACATGGGAGACAAGGTTAAGTGGCCCAAAGAGATGCGATCAAATCCAAATAGAAGGAACCCAGATCACTGGTGTGAATTCCATAACGATCATGGGCACAAGACTGCGGATTGCAGATTTTTACAAGGTGAAGTAGAAAATTTATTGAAACAGAGCTATTTAACAGAATTGTTTAGTGATAAAGGTAAACAGGCATATATGAGGAACATGCAAGAGCCTCCAAAGCCTCCTTCTCCAAAATGAAACGTCAACGTGATACACGGAGGTGAAGAAGTAAACTGAGCGGTCTGCAAAACAACCACAAAGTTCACAATTACACATGGAAAAAGGGTTTGTGAAAATATGGAAGAGGACGATATAACCTTCGATGATGCAGATATCGACGGATTAAATGCTTCCTCACAACGATGCTCTGGTAATATCTTTACTTATTCATGACACTAACGTAAAAAGAGTGTTGATTGATCCAGGCAGTTCAATCAATATTATTTTGCTAAGAGTCGTGGAAGAAATGCTACTGGGGAATCAAGTAATCCCAAGGGCGCGAGCCATATCAGGGTTTGATAACTCTACGGTTATAACAAAAGGAGAAATTAAGCTTAACACCTACGCTGAGGGGGTGATCAAAAGTACCAGGTTCCAAGTCATCGATACTGACATGACTTGTAACGGGAAGGCCATGGATCCACGACATGAAAGCAATACCCTCCACCTTGCATCAAGTAATTAAATTCCCCTGTGAATGGGGGATTCAGCAAATTAGAGGCGATCAGGAAACCGCAAGAAATATAAACTCCGTGGTACACTACAACAAGAAAATGAAGGTGGAAGAATCACGAGATAAGGGAATCTCCCAAGCGGGTAACACTGCCCAAATAGGCATGGAAGAAATAACTACCCAAATAGGTACAAAAGGTATTATTGTTGAAACAGGTATGAAAGAAAATACTTACGAGAAGGTGAATCAAGTTACCACAGAAGGTTCATTAGACCACACGGATGCAGATTCCAGAGTGGACATCATTAATGAGCCGGAGGAAGAAGAGCACATTAAAACAACTATGGAAGAGCTCGAAGCTGTTCCATAAGCGGAACAAAAGCCTGAACAGAAACTGTATATAGGCACGAGGCTGGGCCCCAGTCGAAGAGGTAAGTTAATTGATTATTTAAAGGCTAACGCAGAATGCTTTGCATGGTCCCACTCAGATATGACAGCTATCCCACCAGAAGTGATGACTCATAAACTAAATGAAGATCTATCCTTCGTACCTATTAAGCAGAAGAAAAGAAAGCAAGGACCATTCAAGAACCAAGTGATCGACGAAGAGGTATAGAAACTCTTGAAGATTGGTTTGATACGAGAGGTAACATACCCAGCTGGCTAGCAAACACCGTGGTAGTACCTAAAAAGAATGGCAAATGGAGAGTGTGCGTAGATTATACTGACTTAAATAAAACATGCCCCAAAGATTCATTCCCAATGCCACATATAGATCAAATGATTGATGCCACAGCAGGTCATGAATTATTAAGATTCTTAGATGCATATTCTGGTTATAATCAGATTAAAATGGATCTGTCAGATGAGGAAAAAACATCCTTCATTACAAACAGTGGGACTTACTATTATAAGGTTATGCCTTTTGGCTTGAAAAATGCTGGAGTTACCTATCAAATGTTAGTGACTAAAATGTTCCAAGAACATATTGGAAAGACGATGGAAGTCTATATTGATGATATGTTGGTAAAATCAACACATGCGGAAGACCATTTCCAACATCTCTCTACTACTTTTGATATTTTACGCATGTATAATATGAAGCTAAATCCAGAAAAATACGCTTTTGGAGTGCAATCAGGTAAATTGGGTTTCCTTGTATCGAACAGAGGAATAAAGGTAAATCCCGTTCAAATTAAATCTATAGAAGAAATACCTGATATTTTAACAAATAAAAAGGAAGTTCAAAGGCTAACAGGGTAGAATAGCAGCTTTGAGAAGATTTATTTCTAAGTTTTCCGAAAAAAGTTTTAAATTCTTCTCAGTTTTCATAAAGAAGAATCAGTTCAAATGGACTGAAGAATGTCAGCAAGCCCTCAAGAATCAGAAGATTTATCAATCGAAACCACCGCTGCTTTCAAAGCCAAAAGAAGGAGAAAGATTGTACATCTACCTGGCTGTTTCAGAAATTGCTGTAAGTGCAGTACTGGTAAAAGAAGAAAAAGGTAAGCAATCACCTATATATTATGTATAAAACTTTTCTAGTGCTATGACTAGATATCCACATTTGGAAAAGTTAGCCTTAGCTTTAATAATGGCATCTAGAAAATTAAGACCATATTTTCAATTCCACCCAATCACCGTTGTGACTTCATATCCTTTAAGAAATATTTTGCATAAACAGGAATTGTCAGGAAGATTAGCCAAGTGGGCCATAGAATTAAGTGAGCATGAAATAGTCTATTAGCCTAAGACTGCAATTAAGTTTCAAATACTAGCTGATTTTGTTGCTGAATTTAGTAATATCATTGTCCCTGAAGTAGAAAAAGAGTTACAACTCTTTAACGGTGCTAATCCGAGCCTATGGACCCTATTCACCGATGGCTCCTCAAATATAAAAGGTGCCGGCTTAGGCATAGTCTTAATATCACCCACGGATGAAAAGACACAGCAAGCTATCAAGTGTTATCCTATAACTAACAATGAAGCAGAGTACAAAGCTGTTATTGCAGGGCTTGAACTCGCACGGGAGCTCTCAATCGAGAAAATTGTGATTAACAGTGACTCCCAACTGGTAGTAAATCAGATATAGGGGACTTAAGACTCAAATGCAACAGTATCTTGAAAAAGCACGAGAGCTTGTGAGACAATTCAAAACATGGAAGGTAATGCAAATACCTAGAGAGGAAAATGCAGAAGCAGATGCATTAGCTAACCTCGCAGTAGTCACGGAAGTAACAAACAAATACAATGAAATTGTCGTCCAACTATTTCATTCAATGATCGACCAGGACAGGATTGAGGTAACTTTCAACAACTTAACCTGGGACTGGAGAAACAAAATTCTTAATTTTTTGCAGAATGATACCGTACCTGAAGACAGGAAAGCAGCTCAAGCACTTTGCTGCAAAGCTGCACGGTACTGCCTTATTCGCAATTCGTTTTATCGCAAGATGTTCGGAGGACCCCTAGCTANTATTGGCCTAAGATGGAAGAAGAAGCTGAGAACTTCGTATCCAAATGTGACAGATGCCAAAGATTTTCCAATAACATGCATCGACCAGCGGAATTATTACATCCAATAATATCCCCATGGCCTTTCATGAAATGGGGTATGGACATAGTGGGACCTCTTCCCACAGCTAAAGGACAGGTACGGTTTTTACTCGTGCTAACCGACTATTTTACAAAATGGGTAGAGGCAGAAGCGTTCAAACAAGTGCGAGAAAAGGAAGTTAAAAGCTTCTTATGGCAAAACATAATATGCCGCTTTGGAATACCAAAGGAAATCGTGTGTGATAATGGCCCACAATTCATAGGCTCGCAAATCACAGAATTCTTCGAAAGTTGGCAAATCAAGCGGATCACTTCAACGTCGTACCACCCTGTGTCTAATGGTCAAGCTGAGTCAACGAATAAGTTCATCATCAACAATCTAAAGAAGCGTCTGGATAAAGCCAAAGGAAACTGGCCTGATGAGTTACTAGCGGCACTATGGGCATACAAAACAACTTCAAAAATAGCCACGGGAGAAACTCCGTTCGCACTTGTTTATGGATCAGAAACCTTAATACCTGTGGATATTGGCGAACCAAGCATAAGGTTCTCAACATCCATGGAGGGTGAAAACGATCACAAATTAAGGACCAGCCTGGACCTGCTCGAACCATAGAGAAAAGCAGCATTGATACGGATGGCAGCTCAAAAACAAATCATAGAGCGTTATTACAACCGTAAATCTCATCTCAGGTACTTTAAGATAGGGGAATTTGTCCTCAAAAAGTCTTTCAATCAATTAAATAAGCAGGTGCAGGAAAGCTAAATCCAAACTGGGAAGGAACTTACAAAATCCGAGGCATAGCTGGGAAAGGCGCCTATGAGTTAGAAGCTATGGACGACAGAGTTCTACCAAAAAGATGGAACACCATCCATCTAAAGAAGTATTACTTCTAAAAGAAAAGAATACCCCCCCCCCCCCGGTCAGGAGGAAGCAAAGGACGATGGATTAAGGACCAATCTGGATCTGCTCGAACCACGGAGAGAAGCAACACTGATACAGATGGCAACTCAAAAACAAATCATAGAGCTTTATTACAATCGTAAAGCTAATCTCAGGTACTTCAAGTTTAGGGACTTCGTCCTAAAAAAAAGTCTTTCAATCAACGAAAGAAGTAGGCGCAGGAAAGCTAAATTCAAACTGGAAAGGACCTTACAAAATCCGAGGCATAGCTGGGAAAGGCGCCTATGAGTTGGAAGCTATGGACGATAAAGTTCTACCAACAAGCTGGAACGCCATCCACCTAAAGAAGTATTACTTTTAAGGAAAAGAATACTCCCCGTCAGGTATCACACGTTCGATCTTATTTTGAACATTTAAAAATTTTACTAACTTTTGTAGATGATAGGCATAAAGCTAACCCATCACCAGATGATGATATTAAACCTGCAAAGACGCGAGGAAATAACATAATTCCCGGTCTAGGGTTACACATCTGATGGATGTTTTAAAAGGTTAAGCAGTCATCATCTAAAAAACTATAAACCTTCGAGTCCGGAATGTTTTTCCTTTTCAGGAAAAGGACCACAAGGAAGGAATAATCAAGTGCTTGAGATTTCATTCTTCAAAGCTCAAACACTTGGGGGACAATACAGTATGGAAGGCTAAGACGAAGAAAAAAAGACTATCATAAAGTCAAAAGCTCGAGCCTGAAGACCCATCTACCAAACGAGACAAGTGATACAAGCAGAATCGGAAGAGATCGAAAAGAGTCATCCAAATATAAAGCCTAATGCAAAAATGCAAAAAACCTTCGAACATGTTCAGGTTGAAAGGAAAAATATTAGTCATGAGAAAGAAATGTACATCTTTATACTTATTCAAAGCTGTTATAACAAAAACAGTTAGGGGGTAAAAGATCATCATCAATGTACTCATTCAAAAAACTGTTATCAAATAAGACAGTTATGGGTGAAAGATCTAAATCCTTGTATTTGTTCAGAAAACTGTTATCAAATAAAAAGCAGTTACGTATAAGAAAATATTTCCCTCGTACTTATTAGAAAACTGTTTCCAACAAAAGCAGTTGCAGGTAAAAACCCCAATCTCTATAAAAACTGTTACTAGTGAAAAAAAGTTGTTCCCTTGTATTAATATCGAAAAACTGTTATCTATGAAAAGCAGTTATGAAATAAAAGATTATATCAAATCTGTTAAACAAAAACAGTTGCAACATGAGTTTTAGACGATAATCAAACACATGTAAAATGTCATGGAAGTTCAAACAAAAAACTTTCCTTGGAAACATTCTTAAACATGTGTAAGATTCCTATCACTCTATTGAATTATCATGAAGTTGAGACGTCTTCTTCATTCAATTATAAAGGGCCCTCTTCCATAAATTATGCCTACTACAAAAAGGCACACATTTAATATGACATCGTGTCTATTACGAAAAGGTACGAGTAATCTAAAGCATTCTATATGCAAAACTCAGAGGTAAAACTAAAACCTCAAAAAATGAAGCATGCAAAAGACTTAAAGAGTGAAATAGAAACTCAACAAAAGTCATACTAACATTAATATATTAAACGGCTAAGCAAAAACTAAGTATTAACTTATACTTAGCCGTATCAAAATTTTTATATACATTGAGGTGCCCCTAAGTTGTCATTTGGGGACTTTAAAGAAATCCAAATTTACCCGCAATGGGACTGGGGGTAACCACCAATTGAGAAAAAAAAAAGGATGAACCAACTAAACTTCTTCAAGAGGGGGGTTGACTTCACTAGCAGAAGGAGTGATGCGTGGCTAGAATCCATAGTTTTAAGCATTATGTACCTTACATTTTATGTGCTTTCGTGATAAAAATACATGTCATATGTGCATAATGGAGTCTATTTCATGTGTAGGTGAATTGGAGATGGAAGCCGAGCTAAATGGGTGCATAAACATAAAAAATACGCTCAAGAGACGAAAAGGAGTGACCGAGGCCATAGACGGGTGTTTTGACCCAAAAGCCTGGCTTAACCAGGCGTTAGTGGGGCTTTACACACCAAACGCCAGCCATGCCCAGGTGTTAATGGGGCGTTAGAGCCCAAACGCCTGGCCTACCCAGGCTATAGCTAGGCGTTTGGGGCTTAACGCCTAGGGTCCCTGGTCCGGTAAATTCTGAGTTTTGAAGGTTTTTAGTATTTTTCGTTTTGAATAGAAGTCTCCTACACATTTAGGGTTTGTCCCAAACGTATAAATAGACCCAAAAACACAACTTTGGGGGGGGGGGGTATGCCATTTTTG
>MDKI01121191.1:0-42512 GCA_005239505.1 Nicotiana paniculata | reverse complement strand
CCGGGCGTCTCCTTTTGCGTATTTTTGACGTATTTGCATCCCTTTAGCTCCGTTTCCATTTCCAATTCACCTACACATGAAATAAACTCCATTAAGCACATAACAAGTTTAATTCTATCATTAATGCTCATAAAATGTAAGGTATATCACATGTTAAACTATGCAATTTAGTCTCGCATCAGAAGGGATACCACCAGCTGTGAAAAAACTCCTCGAGAAGTGGCTAACTACCACACTAACAAGCGTCCTTAACAAACCCGCTCCAGGCACGACTGCAGAAATCGCAAGGACTTGTACAATATAGAAACAGACGAGCAGTGCAACCAATCCCTTCCTCCAACGACAGGTATAACTCACAATATCATTGATAGTACATGTGACAATTCCCTAGACATCATTCTAAAAAGGATGTAAGAAATGGAAAATGAAAATATGGTGCTCCAAGAGCAGATGAAGGAACACCAACAACAGGTTGATAAGATACTGTGCGCCCCTAAGCTACTGCCAAAAAGGACGCCGGCCGATTCGTCGAGCAGTCGTACAATGACGATGAAGCCCCGCATGCCATACCAAAGAACTTCAAAATGCCTCCCTACTTCAGGATATACGACGACACGACCGATCCAGAAGACCACGTGACTTATTATGTCATCGCCGTGAAAGGGCAACGACCTCGCCAAAGAAAAAGTGTCCTCTATTTTGCTGAAAAAGTTCGGCGAAACCCTCACAGAAGGAGCATTGACATGGTATTCACAGCTACCAGCCCATTCCACATAAACTTTCGAAGAAATGGCCGACAAATTTGTAACCTCCCATGCCGGAGCCAAGAAGGACGAGGCGAGAGTAAATGTCATATTTGTCTTCAGGCAGTCCTTGGGAGAGGGGATAAGGGACTTCCTTGCCTAGTTCAACCGAGCAAAGATGACTCTACCAAACGTATCCGATGGGATGGCGGTCACAGCCTTTCATAACGGGCTGAGTAGTGATTGTCCGAGAGCAATTAAAAAACTGTTGAGTTGGCTGATGAGCATCCCCAACCACTTGGGAAAAAATCCACAATTCTTATTATGCCGAGGTCAGTGCAGATGAGGACGCCCTTAATGGGCCAACTCACCGACTAACCTCAGTACAAGCTGAATCTAGAAAAAATCGAAGAGACAGAAAGATATCATCCAATTCTGCGCCAAGTAGGGAACAACATCAATCGTATATTAGAACGGGCATTGTGCCTCCCCTCTCCCCCCGCCACAAAAAAGGCACATTCAGACCAAGGACAGGAACTCATCGAAACGAAAAAGGTATGCCTCCCTTATTATCTACTCACAATTTTTGTGTGTCACCTACAGAGATAGAATATGCCCTGGAGAAAGCTCGGACCAAAAGTGAAATGTCCATCGAAGATAAGATCAAACCCGAACACAAGAAGTTAACCACTAACATGATTATCGGTGGCTGTGATGATGGCTCTATCAACAACATGAAGTTAACCACTACCCATAAACTCAAGCGATCTATCACCTCGCGAATGGTACGACGAACTCGAAGTAAGTATCATCGTCGACAAGTAATATGCGGATGATTTGTCTTTTCCTCATAATGACGCCCTCATTGTTACTTTACGAATTTTAGATAATGATGTTAAATGCATTACGGTAAAATGATGGGAGCGATCCCTGAGTACTTTCCCAAATGAGACTCGAAGATAAGATAGTGTCGTGCTGCATCACACTAACTAGTTTTAACAATGCAGTTGAGCGGACACCCAGGGAAATTACAATCCTCGTTTTGGTCGGCTGGTAACTCTCAATGTTCCACATCATGGACCAGGACACTGTGGATAGCGCCATAGTGGGACGACCATGGATAAATCCCATGAAAGTCGTCCCCTCCAGCTTATACCAAGTAATTAAATTCCCAACTCCATAGGGGATTTTCAGCATACGCGGAGAACAGAGGACATCACGAGAATGCTATCGCATTACCTTATACAAAACGGCCACCCAACAGAAAAAAGACAAAGAAAAAGAGGCATATTTATCAACAGGGTCGAGGTCGGAGCAAGATGAGACAGAGGACATCATCAAGAGCCCTGACACAGTCGAAGTCGCTGGGTCGACCATAGAAGACCTCGACAACATTCAATTGGACCTCAACGACCACAAAAAGAAGGCCTATATCGGCTGCAAGCTTCGGAAACCAGGTCAATTCAGTCAATTCTTAACAACTAACACAGATTTGTTTGCTTTCAGCCATGCAGATATGCCGGGCATCCCAAAGGAAATCGCCATGCACAAATTAAATGTCGGCCCATTCCACCCCGAAGTGAGACATGCCAGACATAAATTCAACTCTACAATTAATGATGCGGTGCACAAGGAAGTGGAGAAACTGTTAGAAAATGGTTCCATCAGGGTATCGAAGTTCCCCAAGTGGGTCTCCAACTTAGTGATGGTTAAAAAGAAGGATGGAGAATGGCGGATGTGCATGGATTTCACATATTTGAACAAAGCATGCCAGACGGATTCGTTCTCGTTGCCACATATCGACCAACTCATCGACGCAACGGCCAGGTATGAGCTATTAAGTTTATTGGACGCTTACTCAGGCTATAATCAGATCCTTATGGAAGAATAATATAAGGAAAAACTACGTTCATCACCCACCAAGGAACATATTGCTACAGGGTCATGCCTTTTGGACTAGAGAATGCAGGAGCTACTTATCAAATGGTGGTGACAAAGATGTTCAAAGACCATCTCCAATGGAGGTATATATAGACGACATGGTAGTCAAGTCCAAAAGGAAAGAAGATCACATCGATCATTTGAAAGAGAGTTTCGACATATTCAGACGGTATGAAATGAAGCTGAACCCGGAGAAATGCATCTTCGGTGTAGCCTCGGGAAAGTTCTTGGGTTTTCTGGTATCATAGGGAGGGATCAAGGTCAACCCAGACCAAATCAAATCCATTAAGGGGATACCAGAACTCTTGACCACCAAAAACTAGGTCCAAAGGTTGACCAATCGCATCGCCGCCTTATCAAGGTTCATCTCGCGGTCGTCAGATAGGTGCCATAAATTCTTTGGAGTACTCAAGAAAGACAACAACCTCGAATGGACTTCCATGTGCGTCCAAGCTCTGCGAGAACTAAAGGCATACCTGTCATCTCCGCCCTTGCTTTCAAAACTCGAGTCGGGGGAGCGTCTCCTTGTCTATATGGCCGTATCTGAGGTAGCTGTAAGCGCAGTCTTAATTTAAGAAAACAAAGATACAAAATTTCCCATCTATTACATTTGTAAAACACTCTTCGATGCCGAGACGAGGTACCCACACCTCAAAAAATTAGCTCTGGACTTAGTCGTAGCTTCACGGAAGCTTAGACCATATTTCCAATGTCACCCTATCTCGGTCGTCACAATTTCCCCCTCAGAAGCATTTTACATAAACCCGAACTATCGAGAAGGGTGGACAAATGGACCATCGACCTGAGTGAGAACAATATCATTAGCCACGAACAACGATAAAGTCACAAGTGCTCGCTGACTTTGTCGCCGACTTTAATGCAAAAAAATGCCTGAAGTCGAAAAGGAAGCCGTCCAAACCTCTCTCCGAACACAAGACCTCTTGGTCCTATACACCGATGGTGCATCTAACGCATCGGGGTCCGGACTGAGACTCGTACTCGAAGTCCCAACAGGCGAAGTGATTTGCCAGTCCATACGGTGCTCGAATATGACTAACAATGAGGCCGAGTATGAGGCCTTAATTGAAGGTTTAATACTAACACTCAAATATGGAGCAAAACGGTTGAAACTGCACCGCGATTCCCAGCTCGTAGTCAACCAAGGCATAGGGACTTTCCAGATAAAGGAACAAAGATTGCAAAAATACCAGACTTAAATCTGCAACCTACTACCTGAGTTCAATAAATGTCAGCTCTACCAAATCCCACGAGCACAGAATGCCGAGGCAGATGGCCTTGCCAAACAAGCCGCAACCACAAAAAACATCATAACCGGAGACTAAAACGTGATCCATCTCCTCAACTCATCACTAGACCAAGTCGAGGTAAGAACCATAACTTTAAATTGGGGCTGACACAATTGTATTGTCGCATACTTGCTAGACGACACACTCCTTGGTGATAAAAAAGAGTCCAAGAAACTAAGAATGCAAGCAGACAGGTGCAGTATCCTCCGCATCGATCTGTACAAGAGGAACTACGGTGGCCCTAAGGCGAAGTGCTTGGGCACGAACCAAAATCAGCGTGTCCTTGAAGAAGTCCATGAAGGCTATTGTGGATCTCACTCCGGCAACCAAGCACTTGTCAGATGCCTCATACGGGCAGGATATTACTAGCCCACCATGAAAAAAGATGCCGCAGACTTCGCAAGGAGATGAGAGCAGTGCCAAAAGTACTTACCAATTATTCATCAAGCAAGCAAACATCTCCACTCAGTCACATCCCATTGGTCGTTCATCAAATGGGGAATGGACATCGTGGGTCCCCTACCAGCAGAGCGAGGTAATGTACGATTCCTTTTGGTTTTAACTGACTATTTCTCTAAGTGGGTGGACGCAGGAGCATTCACCCAAATACAGGAACATGAGTAATCACCTTTATATGGAGAAACATCATCTTCCAATTCGGCCTTCCCAAAGGAATCAGTTATGACAACGGACCCTAGTTCATAGGAAAGAAAATCGTCATATTCTTCGAGAAATGGCATATCAAGAGGATAATCTCGACCCCCAATGGTAATGGACAATCAGAGTCCTCCAACAAGTCAATACTAAACATCATGAAGAATAAGCTTGAAGACGCCAAGGGAATGTGGCTTAAAATACTACCAGAAGTATTATGGGCCTACCGAACAACTCCGAAAATAAGCACAGGAGAGACACCCTACTCTTTGGTCTACGGGAATGAGGCAGTAATACTAGTTAAGGTCGGAGAACCTAGACTAAGGTACTCCCATGAGAGCGGCACGAGTAACGACGAAAGTAGAAGGTAGGAACTCGATGAAGAGATATGTACTGCATAAGAATGGTCGCCCAAAAACAAAAAGCAGAATGCTATTACAATAAGAAAGAAAAGGCCAAGCCGCTCAACGTCGGGGAGTACGTACTGAAAGTTAAAACTCAAGCGAGAAAAGATCCCAACGAAGGCAAGTTAGGAAAAAATTTGGATGGTCCATATAAAATCACAACCGAAGCAAACAAGGGTTCGTTCCGATTAGAGACAATGGAAGGAAAGCTACTACTAGCCAATTGGAATATCAGCCACAGATTTTGCCCAAACTCACACCACTAATTGGGTTTGTGAGGCAGTCGATGCAAAACCCAACGCAAGTCGGGGTCGATTCCATAGAGAGATTATGTTGGATTAGGTATATATCTAGTCTAAGTATATGACGTGCCCAAATTGCACTTCCACATATTCAGTTGTTTCTTTCTAATTCTTATATTTATTCTAATGCTTGTAATGTTAAAGTTAAGGGACAATGTTTTTGGTATTGTTGTTTTTCAGGTTATAAAAGATCTAGGGCTATGACTTCCGCCTAGTTGGTTACCTTATGAATTGAGAGCTTTAGGACATGTTTGGTTGGTCGGGATATAATATAGCAATCACACGTGATTACCCACTCTATACCTCTTGGTAATTTGAGTGATTTTGTCCAAGTTGAATTTCTCAAGTCCAAATGGGTATTTCATAACACAAGTGATAGATGCTCAAGTCGGGCCTTACTATCTCTAGATTCAACCTTTTAATTGAGGCTATCAATTTCTTGAGTTCACCCCAATTTCTTGTTAGCCAAGTTGTCCTAGACTTAGTCTCTCTTTCTCAAGTAGAGAGTAAGTCAATTAGGCAGGAACCAATATTTGAAACCATCAATTCTCAAATTCAAGAAAGAACTAGGTTAAATATCATCTACCCAATCATAAACAAGCCCTAAATCAATCACCCATTAGGCACCTAGGTTGGGTCATAACCCTAACTAAGGGTTTAGCTACTCATAGGAAAAAATAAAAAAATTAAAGAATAAACTAAGATTAAACTCATAATACATGATTAAGAGAAGAAATTCTAATGTTAAAATGATAATCTATTACAAAGTTACCCAAAACAGTAAAAGAAAAACGACTATCTATTCTCAGGTGTTCCAACTTAACCTAAAATTGACAAAAAGATCTATTTATACCCAGCTAAAATTATCAGACAAAATTTCCCCTGCGGAGGTTGTGCGTCCGCACAATTCTTTGTGCGGTCTGCACTTTGAAGCTGACTTGACAGGATGGCCTTCTGTGGTCGCATAATTTTGGGCTGCGGCCGCACTTCTTCTGATTATGCGAACCACACATTTCTAAGTGTGGCCTCACTCTTGGACTTGAGCTAGACATGGACGATTTTTGCGGACCGCACTTTGAAGCTGACTTGACAGGATGGCCCTTTGTGGTCGCATAATTTTGGGCTGCGGCCACACTTCTTCTGATTACGCGGACCACACATTTCTAAGTGTGGCCTTATTCTTCGAGTTGAGCTAGACATGGACGATTTCTGCGCACCGTACATTTATGATTGTGGGCGCACTTTAGCATTCTACTACCGCACAATAACAATGCGGTCCGCACTTCTTCAGCCCCCCAAAACACCATCTCTGAAACTTGTCTTCTGCGGGTGCACAATAATTGTGTGGTCCGCACTTTGTGAAGGAGTGTCTCTTCATAGTCTGCGGCCGCACACAGTATTGTGCGGTCCGCACTTTGCTCCTTTTTGCTTTGTTTTGGTCCTTGTCCAATTTTACTCCTTCTTGAGTTGATTTTCATTTCTTTGGCTTGTTTCCCAATATTCCTGCAAGAAAGCACATTTCATTAGTTTTTGGGAATACCTTTTAAGCATTTTTTTAATCTAAAACGTACGTAAAAAGATAACAAATAAGCAGTCAAAATCCCTAATTATAAACTCCCCAAACTTAAGCTTCTGCTTGTCCTCAAATAATTAAGGTAATTCCCACCTCCACTAGAAAAGAGCTATTTCAGCTGGCCTAAGTTGAATCAAACACACATCAATTGGGATCAACAATTACCCACACACTCATGAATCATCAACAAGCCTATGATTTGAATGTTAAAGCACAAATAGCTTTAATGTGACGCTTGAGCATCAAGATTTGAATTTATTCATCAAGGCAGTTCGTACTTTCATGTAGGTCACTGTGGATTCTAAATTCCTCCTCCTATACTCTCTAGATTCTCATCTTACTCACGAATGTAGCACTCAATTCAATGACTTGAGAAAGGTTCACTCATCACTCTCAAAAAAATGTCACAAGCCCGACTCTAAATCCCATATGCTTGCCCCTCATGTAGATCACCACTAATGTAAACTTACTCGGCTTGAAATCACGTAGGAATTTTTCGGCATGTAATGAAGGCTTTTGGAATAAGGAGGGAAATATTGGAATGAAACTGGTTTATCTTTCCTTTAGCACTCCATTTTCTCTTTTTGGCTCATACTTTGCCGACTCTTTGAGTCATTTTCTTTTTCCTTAGGGGAACTAGAGAGACATGGCATCACTCTTTCTTGGTCATGCTATTTATATTCTCCTTCTTTATTTTCTCCATGCTTTGCACTTTTGCTTTTTTTTTTTGAATCTTTTCAACCCTTTCACATTATTCACTTTCTTTTTGTGTTTTTCTCTTGTTCTTTCTTTCTTTTTCTTTTCCTTTCCTATTCTTAATTTCTTTTCTCTCTTTTTTGCCTTGATACCATCTTCAAATTCCTCGTCTCTCCCCCAAACTTATGTTTTTTTTCCATTTGTTTCTCATGAGTGCTAAAGAAAGCTCGGGTGCCAAGAAAGGGTCACTATAAAATGGGTAAAGGCTTGTAACATGGTTATCAAATGAAAAAGGCTTTAGGATAAAAAGGGTTGACTAGGAATAATATCATTGGTGGGCCATGGAAGGTTTCAAAACTGGTCAAGGAGAGGGTACAATCACTTCTCAAGCCAAGCTAACTTAAAATTTTCACCTAGAAACACATTCGGTGCAAGTTCTATACAATTCGCACGGGTACTTGGACTTGTAATAAAACACATCACTGCTTACACAACCGTATTGTTAAAGAGAATAGAGTCGAGGGCCCAAAACAACATCATTCAAGATTGAAAAGTGCTAATGGTTCAACTAAACCACCCGATGATTGTCTAAGTCAACACAAGAGTCACGAGGTCACTAACTAGAGCTATTTCTTTTCAAAAACTTATTTTTAACCATAAGCACGTAGTTAAGTGTGTTGGTACCAAGTGAAGCATGCTTGACTCTTATTTATTAATACTACTGTTTCTACCTAAACATCAAAAACGGTCTCGATCCCTTAAGAAGGTTGTCACGCCATCCATTGTTGGGAAGAGCCACCCGGTTCACACGAGACCCACCTTTGGAAAGAACCATGGAATTAAGAAAACCAAAGGCTTATTGTTGACTTAAACATAAAAAGAAGCTAACAAATCAAAAAGAAGCTATTAAAGTAAATAAGAAGCTATACTATTAAGAAAACAAAATGAAGAAGCTATGAAATAAACTACTAAATGTAAGACAAATGAATATGCAAACCAAAGGGAATATAATATATGCAAGAGGGAGGAATATATACATAATGAAACATAAAATAAAGATAAAGAAAAAGAGTGTTAAAGTTATTACATGCCAATGTCATCAAATCAAATCAAAATAGACCACCTCCTAAATATAAACAAGCATTGTCATCAAAGCTTAGCAAAATCAAAATAAGGGAGGGTAAAGAATAAAGAAAACTCCCTGTGTGGTCTTAGGGTGGCTGGCATCATCACCGCCCTCGGGCTCCTCCATCTGTATCTTATCATCATCTAGCTGGGGAACAACAGGGTTGGCGAGCATCTGAAACATCTCCGTAAAAACTGCATGGGGCACCCTATTTGGTCGCCCCAATTTAACCTATACCCACTTTTTTTAAAAGTTTTAACTTGTACCCACTTTTTGAACAACTTCAAGCCTCTTTCTCCTCCTCCTCATTCATTTTCTTCTTCTCCTTCTTCGTCGGATGATAATGATTTTATATGGTGTTTGTGAATATATTTTAATGTAGTTTATAATATTTTACAATGGCGAGCTGTTATGACGCTTTATATTTTACTATTGCTTAAGGTTTCTTCTTCTTATTTTTCTTAGTTGCAAAATGGGTGCATTAGATTTATTGTTATTTTGACAAATTGATGATTGGGGTTTGTTTCTGAGGATATTTGGAGGTTATGTTTCAAATTTGAGCTAATTTGGAGTAGATTTAGGTATTAAATTGTATATTGGATTGTTATAATTCGAAAAACAAATTTCTGAGTTTGGGCAATTTTTATTTCAGACTTATTGGCCTTAAGTGAATGAAAACGTTTGTTGCACTTCAGACTTTTTGGTCTTAAGTGCATCTGAAGTGCAATTTTTCACTTCAGACTTATTAGCCTTAAGTGTAACAAAATGTTTGTTGCACTTCAGACCTTTTGGCCTTAAGTGCATCTGAAGTGTAATTTTTCACTTCAAACTTATTGGCCTTAAGTGCATCTGAAGTGTAATTTTTCACTTCAAACTTATTGGCCTTAAGTGCATCTGAAGTGTAAATTCTCACTTCAGACTTATTGGCCTTAAGTGAATGAAAACGTTCGTTGCACTTCAGTTTTTTTGGCCTTAAGTGCATCTGAAGTGCAATTTTTCACTTCAGACTAATTGGCTTAAGTTCACTTGAAATGCAAATTTTCACTTCAGACTTATTAGCTTTAAGTGGATGAAATCATTGGTTGCACTTCAGACCTATTTGGCCTTAAGTGCATTTGAAGTGCAATTTTTTCACTTCATGCATTTTTTTTAAAACTTCATACCCGATAAGTTTGAAGTTGATCGTAAAGTGGATACACTTGCAAACATTTTTCCAAAGTGGGTATAGGTTCAATTGTGACCCCAAAATCGGGTATAGATGAAATATCCCAGCATCTCCTTGGCATTGTAGGCAACAAGATCTGGCTCATCTGACTGGCCAGCTAGTGCCTCTGCTGATGGTGTTGCTGGGTCTGCTGATACTGATGGATCTGTCTCCATCAGTAGGTCAAATGGAAAATCACCCGTTGCTGAAATCTTTGTCACCTTTTTTCTCAATTTCTCCACGGATTTCTTTGAAGCCTGGGATTTCCTCATCTTCTTCACCTGCTTACCCAACTCCTCAATAGCTCCCCCATGAGCCACCAATGTATCCATAATGGTATTCTGGTTCTCCAGAATCTTCTTCAATGTTTCCTCCACTGATGAAGGGACTTGTGGTACTACTAGAGTATAGCACTGTGTTGCAACAGTACTGGATATGTCAGATAGCTTAGAAGTGGCAGTCTGTATCCAGTTCTTGAGGCTCGCCAATGTCTGGGAGACTCGTAGCGCAGTGAGTGGATGAGGCTGGCACTGGTACTAAAGCAGATGGTCTATAAGATGAAGGTGGTGGCATGTTAGTTATCCCGGTGGAAGGCTCGGCTGCCGTGGAAGGCATGGGAGCTGTAGATGGCTCAACAGCAGACTTTGTACCCACCATTGATGGCTCGTCAGACTAACCCACGGTGGTAGTGGCCTTACCCTTGAACTTTGGGCTATCCACACCCTGCAGGGAGTACCATGAGAAGGGGTTCTTGGCCCTCACTTTTGTATCAAATGTCCTTGGCTCCACCTTTGCATCGTTGAAATATTCTGTGAGGGTGTTGGATATGGGTAGGAGCTTTCACCTTTTCGTACAACTAATGTCATGTTGGTCGACTTGATGTCACCCACATTGATTGGGTACCCGACCATAATAGATGCCACCAGAACTGCTCGAGGGAGTGGGAGATTGTTCTCATTTCTGCTTGGGTCAATAGGCGCACACAAAGGTATGCTACCCTTTTGCTTCAAAATTTAGGGTGGCCCAGAGGATAGGAACCCCTGCTGTGATCCACGGTGGTGGTCGTCCTCGAGCAATCAAAATCTCAGCTAGCCAAGGGCGATCTGCATCACCCGTAGCAAGCTTCTCTAGGTACTGGACTGCCTCTACCTCCTCAAAGCCCAAGTAAGTATTCAGAGTGCTGGGGTCGAATATGATTTTTCAAATTCCTCACCTTTGTTATTTTGGTAGCCTTCTTTTTGTGAGCCACATTGGCATAGAACTCCCGTACCAAGTGCTCATTTGCATCGATGACACTTTGGGTGAACCACATCCACCCCTTTCGCTCCCTGAACTCATCCAAGGACATTTGGATTAAATTTATCCAAATCCTTCATTAAGAATTGTCGCTCAAGTGTGAGCGATCTCTGGGGACACCACTCTCTGAACATTGTGAAAGCCGTCAAACTCACAAATCTATCCTCTCATGCCTCCTTCTTCTTCGACCTCTCTAGGCCTCCCACTCGAGTGTAACCTCCTCTACCATTATCAGGGACATCATCATCATCAACTACAACTGGTGAAGGATGAGTAGGTGTAGAGGAAGGCTCTGAACCCTGGCTGTCGGTGTCGGAACCCTCAGAAGAACTTGCTGTAGTGGAGGCAATTGATATCTCCAACTGGTTTGTGGTGGTTGGAATTGGGCCTTGGGTTGTACCTCCATTGAATGAACCTCGGAGGCTTCCCTAGACGGGGCATATGAACTAGATTATGAGGTATATATGGCCCTAACTCTCCCAGTGGTTGGCTTTTTGGCGATGTATTTTCATTGCACTCGTAGTGGGTGAGTGCTCTTTCCTCGGCCTCGGGAGGGTTCACCTTTCCCTTTAGATGTATCGCCTCTACCTCATGAACGAACCATTGTCTGCAATACAAGGTGTCATGCCCCTTTTTCTCGCGAAATCGTGTTTTGACATGTTATAACTCTTTTGGATAGGAGATAGGGTGTTAAGGAAGGAAGTGTCTCCACCTAACGATTATTGAGGTGCGTTAGGGCACCTATTATGAAAATTACTCTGTTTGACTAGTCAACGCCACCAAAGCTCGGGTAAGGTCTCAAATTACCTCAAAAAGAAGGTGTTAGGCACTCTTCGAGGTCCACATTTGTGGGTCCTAACCGAACTTAAAACTATGTGGATTACAGATAGTAAGATAAACACAAAGAGTAATGAGAAGTTAGTATTACAAGAATATAACTATTACATCTATATTAGATGATTAGACGAATAAAGAAGAGGAAAGGAGAGGGGGGGGGGGGGTCCTAAGTTTTTTTAGCCTAAAGGATCACCCCGTGTAACTTATATAATGTTTCATAACTCCCTTGAAATAAGGGGTTATTCATATTATTCAGCGGGCACTGACTATCATCTCCTTATACCCGATTACTATGTTTAAGTTTTTTACCTAAAGCGTTCTAATTCAATTCTAAGTCGTACCTTATGCGTACACTACTCGTCCCATGCCTACGGTCCAGGAGGCATTAGACCTCTATTTGGGTGGTTCTAGACTTTACTTAGGCTGCTCAAAATGATAAAACTCGGCGACATACAAAAAATTTGGACTTCAGATAAGGACAGTTAAGGGCTCAAATTAACCCCTAAAATTAAACAACAAATGCACGCAAAACAGGTTCTCACATTAGGCGTTTAGACAATATCAGGACTGAGAAAAAACTAGAGATCGTTAAGCCCTATAAACATGATTGCTAGGCGATCATGAAATCAAACAAGCAGAAAGTTTAAGGCACCACTTATAAACATGATTCTAAATAATTAAACGGTTATTGCATGCTGATTATTAAAGAAATAAGTCATTAAACCTATTGACATGATTTCTAAGTAATTTTCATAGTAAAGGACAGTGAATAGATTAGAAAATGCTCAGAATTGCCCGTGATTTCTAACAGTGACATGTCTAAACAATAAACAACATTTGAAGAATTTAACATTCAAATGAGTGGTGATATCCTCTAGGCAGGATTTCTAAAGATTGGCGATTGGAACTGATTTTTCATATTTAGTCCCTATAGACATGTTTTCTAGGTGAGCATTATGATAACAACCGCAATTAACTACTTAAAATCCTATATGCATGATTTTTAATGTATTTGGAAGCAGTTATGCAAATTGAAGGAATGTTACTTCCTATAGTCATGCTTTCTAGAAACTTCTAGCAGTAGTCATAGAAATAGATGAAGCATTTGCACTCATGTTTAGTGGTAGATGAGTAGTATGTGTGCGTGATTATCCTAATGACATGATTTCTAACAGTGCAAGCAAAATTGGAAGTCATATATATAGCAGGTTGGATAAATAGATCATATGAATCCTATAGGCATGTTGGCTACCTTTTATGCAACATTAAACATATTTGTTTCCCCATTTTACTAATACCCCCAATTGTTTATTACAAAGTTATTACAAGCCCAGTAATGAATTTAATTACAAGGAATTATACAATAACAGTGGATCTATAATAGGTCCAAAAGAAATACCCAGCATTGCTTGGGTCTTCAGCAGGACTCCTTCTTCACCAAATTAGCACACCCCAATTAACAGGGAACTATATTCATTATCACAACCCAGAAATTACATACAAAACCCAATCCAAACAAGACAATCCAAATTGACCACATAACCAAACATCAAGTTACCCAGAAATCACTTTAAACAAAATAGCTTGCACATTCAAACAATAGAATGAGGAAGAATTCGCCTACTTCACTGAGTTGTGGTTCTAAAAAAAGATTTAGCTTGGTATATTCCATCAAGAGAAATCCATATCTATATATAGAAAGCAAAATAGAAATTGTATACAGGTGCTTACACTTTCCTGAGGATTCTAAGTCCAAATCATTAAACCTGGCGGCTGCTCGCTCTTTGATCAGTGATTCACCGGCCACTAGATCGATGAAGAATCTCTCTAAAATCTGCTCTTTGATCAGTGATTCACCGGCGTCGTCTCCCAACACATTCCCCCTATAGTTGATCTGCCACAGATTGAGGCATATCTTTTGGAGATGGTCACGTCAGCGGCGGCAAGTGGATCATTCATGCGCAGACTTAACTTTAAGTGTCTGAGATAACTCAGGTTTTAGAAGTAAAGAGAGTGGCCAAAAGACCCCAAGCCCTAGTGTGTCAGAGTTCACAAGGGCCTCAAATGGACCCCGAGCAGTGCTCACACTAGGAAGGGCAATAGTAAGAGTCTTGGTGGCCTTGGCTTTCAGCCGGCCAAGAAGCTAAACTTAGAATGATATATATAGCAAATGAGATTGAGAGAACATAACTCAATGACAGAATTTGGAGAGATGCACTTGCATTTTAGAAGCAGACATCGCATAATTTCTCAAAAACACATAACATGCCAGTTAAGAGGTTCAACAAAGCTTAGAGGACAAGTTCAACACTTAGCAAAATAACACATTGGCAGAGATGTATTGAAATAGTCAAGGGAGAAATAGGTTTGTAAGATTACAAGATCAACCAGGTTATCATTCTAAGATGCATATTAGCAAAACAAGTTTAAAAGGATTAAAGCTTAAAGGTCCAAGTTATGCTAAGGATCATCACAATATCACAAGACATCCATGTTAAACTTATATCATGAAGCAAGATGGTGAGAAAACATAATTGAGATAGCCATTCTAATGGTCCCAAATAATCACTAAGGTTACAAAATTATGCAAACCAAAGACATGCTTAGAACCACATTGACAGGGAAGCAAATCATAGTTGATAGTGACGACTTTAACCTAGATTAAGACTCATTATATATGCAAGCCAGCCATTACAGGAATTCCGAACAGGGTGGGAAGGCAAGCTTATGTCAAATAGAAAATATAGGCATTCAGGCATCAACACAGTAGACTATTACAAGCTTAAGAGGGTCTAAATCATTCAGGCGAAGCATGTTCCAATAACATATCTCAAAGCTGATTGCTTTTGGGTAATACTACAGAGGTTTCAACACAAGTGCAGAAACTAATAAGGTTGCACATAGAAGTAGCTCAGAATACATCAATTAATCGAACTTAAAAGAGTCCAAATTATTCAAGTTAGGCATAAATAAATATATATTCTAGAACTAGAAATTTAGGTAAAATCAATGCTAAAGAAGTTCAGATCATGAAACAAGTTCAATGCCAATAAAGTTGCACTCAGAGATGGTCTAGAAAACATATTAGGTCACGAAATTTCAAAGGTTCAAATCATGGACATAGAAAAATGAAATTTCAAAAGCTAAGAAACATACTGGTTATTGATTGAAAAATAGACAAACAAGGAAGAACAAATTCCACAATATTCTGAACACCAACAAAGAACAGTAGAGCAAGATCTTAGTGCGTCAGAGAGGGGAAGATTCGAGAGAGTATAGAGGCATCGAGTAGCAGGAGTAGTCTCTAGGGTTAGGGTTATGGGGAATATAAGGAAGGTGGGGGAAATTATAATGGGTCGTTGATCATTTGAGATGAACGAGTAGGATTGAAATGGGAGTGGGGCGGGTTCAAAATAGGTCGAGACAGGGTTTTTAAAAAGTGTTTTTTGGTTTGGGCCGTTGAATGGTGTTATGGAGATGGGCCAGCGGCTTTGGGCCCCGTCTTGGTTCGAAATTGACCTAAAATTAGGTTAGGAGTTAAATACACGAAATTTTTTAAATAAAAATAAATAATAAATAATAAAATATTATGTATGCAATAAAGTGACTAAAAATAATAACTTAACATTTATAATAATGTAATAATTGTAATTATGCATAACATATAGGCTATTATTGCAAATTTACATAAATAACTAAAATAATAGATATAGTTACATGAAACAATGTAAAATATTTTAAAAACATGTATGTTAGTGTAAAATAAAAAATTTGGATGAATTTGGATGATTACGCTATTGCAAATAATTTAAGAGAATAATTAGTAAATATTCAAATAATTTAAATACAAGAAAATTAATTTTAAAGCTCTAAAATTTATGAAAAATTATAAAAATGCTTGTAAATTAAATAATGATGCAAATATGACATTTTGAAAGTATATATACTATTAAAAAAAAGTGAGGGCAAAATTTGGTATCAACACAAGGCACCTAAACCAGTTTAGAGTTCAAAACAGTATAAACAATTGCATGACAGTTACAGGAAAACATTCCACAGAAGAGACAGTGCGGACCGCACAATTTTGAGTTCGACCACAGACTGACATATGCGGGCCGCAAATTTGAAGTGCGGTCTCACATCTTGAAGTACGGACCGCACAATTCCAAGCTGATAACACTGGTTCTCTGAAGTTCCAAAGTACGGTCGCACACATTTTTTCTGCAGGCCGCAAAATTTTGAGTGCGGTCCACACTTTTCATGCAACATCTTTTCCCTAGTCTAAAGATCCGCGGACCGCACAATTTGAAATCATACGACAGTGAGTTTAGGTTTTTGCCATTTTTGCACAATTTAGACATAGTATTTGCAAATTAAGAATTATGAATGGTCTACTCATTACCCAATGAACATACATGAAATTACCCACATGATTTTAAACACATATGAAGAACATTTGACATTTTTAGGCCTAAAAATAACTAAACTAATCAAAAACAAAAAATTAAGAAAAATTGAAGAAAAATCTAACATGGATTGAACATACCAGATGATGAAGGATGTAGATGAGAATCTAAACTTGATGAAACGAGTGTGAGTGTGGAGTGTGAAATATTTTGTGGTGCACAGTGTTCCCTTAGGGCTCAAGAACTCAGAGAGTGTAAAGTGTGAATAGTGTTCAAAGGTTCTATTTATAGGTTAATCAAGTCTGTCAAGTATTGAGCTGAGTGTAACCGCACAATTTTGAGTGCGGTCCGCACTCTTTACCTGGACCATTGTTGAGATTTTGCGGTCCGCACAAAAGTGAGTGCGGCCGTAGAAATTTGTGTGGTCCGCACATTTTTGTGTGCGATATCATAATGGCCTATCCTCTGCAACTCAAAACTTCAGAGAGTTCACATTTCTGGGTCTCCATTTGTGCGGCCGCAGAGTCTTCTCTGCGATTGCATTCACATTTGGTGGTCCATGCAATAAATGTGCGGTCCGCACTTTTTCAACACTTGGCTAATTTTTTCAAACACAGTCCCTGCAATGTACACTCATTCTTGCAATTCACTTCAAAACCAGTTAGCTCAAAACCAAAACCTATCTAACAAAGAAGAAAATAAAAAAAATGAAAAGAAACATGGGTTGCCTCCCAAGAAGCGCCTGATTTAACGTCGCGGCACAATGCAGATTACCATCAATCACTTAAAATGGATTAACGCCACGACGTGGCCATCATCAACTTTGCCAAGTTAGTGTTTCACCCGGTGGCCATTGACACTAAACACTTCATCATTTTTGTTCTTCAATTCTAATGCACCAAAGGGTGTCACATGCACAAACTCAAATGGACCACTCCACTTAGACTTCAATTTTCCCGAAAACATCCACAACCGAGAATTGAACAATAGCGCAAGATCACCTTCTTTGAACTCCTTATTTCGAATGTACTTTTTATGGAGGTACTTCATCTTGTCCATGTATAAGGAAGAACTTGTATGATCATGGTATCGAAATTCATCAAGCTCATTCAATTGTGCCACCCTTAAGTTGGCGGCAACATCCCATTCGAGATTAAGATTCTTCAATGCCCACATAGCCTTGTGCTCAAGTTCCACCAGAAGGTGACAAGCTTTCTCGAACACTAACCGGTACAGAGACACACCACTTGGTGTTTTGTAAGCCGTCCTATAATCCCAAAGAGCGTCATAAAGTTTCTTTGACCAATCCGTTCTATTGGCATTCACCATCTTTGAAAAAATACTCTTGATCTCCCGGTTGGAGACTTCCACTTGCACGCTTGCTTGAGGATGATAAGGGGTCGACACTTTGCGAGTGACACAATACTTTGTGAGTAAGGTATCAAAAGCTTTGTTGTAAAATTTCGATCCCCCATCACTAATAATGGCCCTTGGAGTACCAAATCTCGTGAAGATGTTCTTTTTCAAAAATGCCACCATACTCCGAGCTTCATTGTTGGGTAAAGCTACGACTTCCACCCACTTCGACACATAATCCACAACTACCAATATATAAGTGTTCCCACAAGAGCTCACGAACGGACCCATGAAATCAGTGCCCCAGACATCAAAAATGTCAATCTCCAAGATAGTGGTGAAGGGCATCTCACTTTTCTTAGAAATCCCACTGGCCCTTTGGCATTCATCACAATGCTTGATGAGATCGCTAACGTTCTTGTAAAGAGTAGGCCAATATAAACCACAACTCAACACTTTTGTTGTCGTTCTAGCTCCACCATGGTGACCCCCATATGGTGAAGAGTGGCAAGCCTCAAGAATTTTTACTTGTTCCTCCTCCAGTACACATCCTCGAATCACTCCATCAATACAAATTCCGAATAGATACAACTCATCCCAATAATAGTCAAGGCAATCCTGTTTGAGCTTCCTCCTTTGGTTTGAAGAGAACTCATTCAGTATAATACCACTCACAAGATAATTGCCTAAGTCGGCGTACCATGGCATCCTGGTCATTGAAATGGCTAGAAGTTACTCATCGGGGAAGGATTCATTTATCTCAAGGTCGTCATGTGGCCTCCCCTCCTCCTCCAAACGAGACAAGTGGTCCACCACTTGGTTTTCACTACCCTTGCGGTCTTCAAACTCTAGATCAAACTCTTGAAATAGAAGCACCCATAACATTAACCTTGCCTTTGAATCTTTCTTGCTCATCAAATATCGAAGTTCCTCATGATCGGTGTGGACAATCACCTTTGTACCCATCAAGTACGGGCGGAACTTCTCCATAGAAAAGAAAATAGCAAGGAGCTCTTTTTCGGTCACTGCGTAGTTGACTTGGACATCATTCATGGTCTTACTAGCATAGTAAACCAGATGGAAGATTTTGTTGATAAGTTTCCCCAACACTGCTCCAACCGCTACATCACTTGCATCACAAATGAGCTCGAAAGGCAAGCTCCAATCTGGTGCGGTGATAATAGGAGTAGTAGTCAATTTGAACTTGAGCAATTCGAATGCCTTCATACAATCCTCGTTGAAATGGAACTTGGCATCCTTCTCCAAAAGTTTACACAAGGGGTTTACCACCTCAGAAAAGTCCTTGATGAATCGGCGCTAGAACCTCACATGACCCAAGAAG
Source organism: Nicotiana paniculata (assembly GCA_005239505.1). Taxonomy (NCBI): domain Eukaryota; kingdom Viridiplantae; phylum Streptophyta; class Magnoliopsida; order Solanales; family Solanaceae; genus Nicotiana; species Nicotiana paniculata. The sequence continues at coordinate 23,325 of MDKI01121191.1, read as the reverse complement.
CTCCTCACTCCCTTCACGGATGTAGGGGGTGGGAGTTTGGAGATCACCTCAATATTGGCCTTGTCGACCTCAATACCCTGATTTGAAATTTTGTGACCGAGGACAATGTCTTCCTCGACCATAACGTGACATTTCTCCCAATTCAAAACCAAATTTGTTTCCTCATATCTTGCCAATACCTTCCCAAGATGTCCAAACACTCATCAAAAGAATTCCCGACCACAGAAAATTCATCCATGAAGACATCAAGAAAGTCCTCCACCATGTCCGTGAAGATGGCCATCATACACCGTTGAAAAGTTGCTGGTGTATTTCATAACCCAAATGGCATCCACGAGAATGCGAAAGTACCATAGGGACAGGTGAAAGTAGTCTTATCTTGGTCCTCCGAAGTAATAAGAATTTGATTGTAGCTAGAATATCCATCAAGGAAATAATAAAAAGCTCGTCTGGCCAACCTATCAAGCATTTCATCAAGAAATGGAAGAGGGAAATGATATTTGCGAGTGACTTTCTTGAGCTTCCTATAGTCCATGCATACTCTTCATCCAATGACCGTTCTTGTAGGGATCAATTCGTTCTTGTCATTTGTCACCACAGTCATACCTCTTTTATTTGGGATACATGATACTGGAGAGGTCCACGAGCTATCGGAAATAGGGTAAACAACCCATGCATCCAACCATTTTATGACTTCCTTCTTCACCACTTCTTGAATTGTTTCATTTAATCTTCTTTAATGTTCAACGGATGGTTTGGCATCCTCCAAAATAATCTTGTGCATGGAAAAGGTGGGGCTTATACCGAGAATATCCGCCAATGTCCATCATATAGCTTTCTTCCTCTTATGGAGCATCGCCAAAGTAGAATCTACCTGCACGTTAGTCAAGCAAGAGGAAACAATAATCGGTAAAGTAGAACATGGCCAAGAAACTCATACCTGAGATGTGGAGGCAATCGCTTTAACTCCAAAATGGGAGGCTCCTCTATTGAGGGCTTTGTTGGAGGAGTCTTCCGGTTCTTAAAATCTAAGGACAATTTTTGGGGTTCATAAGTATACGACCCCATCCCTTGTAATGCATTTACACATTCCACATAGCCTTCCTTCTCATCATAATCATGATTAAGCAATACAGCTTCCAAGGTATCATCAACATTCATCACATCACTAGCATCATCAACAATCACTTTGGTCACTAAGTCCACAAACAAACAAACTTCATTGCTATTTGGTTGCCTCATAGATTTGCACACATGGAAAACCACATTTTCATCGCCCATCTTGAAGGTGAGCTCACCGACTTCCACATCAACAAGAGCTTTCCCCATAGTAAGGAAAGGTCTACCCAAGATAATAGGCACCTCATAGTCCACTTTGCAATCAAGAATTAGAAAGTCCTCCGGAAGGATGAATGTATCAACACGAACCAGCACATCATGAATAATACCCCATGGTCTCTTCATGGTACGATCCTCTATTTGCAACCTCATATATATGGGTCTTGGTTGCCCAATTACCAATGTTTTGAACACCGAGTAGGGCATCAATATGATACTCGCCCCTAGATCACATAGAGCTTTGGCAAACTCGGTGCTCCCAATAGTGCAAAGGATCGTGAAAACGCTGGGATCTTCCAATTTCGGATCCATTGAGTGCACAATAGCACTCACTTGATGTGTCATCTTGACAGTCTCACAATTTAGTGATTTTTTCTTTGTTACCAAATCCTTCATGAACTTTGCATAACCGATCATTTGTTCCAACGCCTTAACTAATGGCACATAATGCATAAGCTCTTCATCATGTCAATAAACTTGTTGAATTGGTTCTCACTATTTTACTTGGCGAGCCTTTGAGGGTATGGATGAGGAGGCTTTGGCATTGGTGCCTTGGCCTTTGGCACTACCAGTTTCGATAATGTGTTCCCTAGACGGGTTCACTTCTTCTTAGGTCTCCTCCACATTTTCATTAATCTCAATTCTCATTTCTTCATTAGCTTGAACCACATTGCTTGGAATTTCCTCTTCTTGAATCACTACATCATCATCCACAACTCTTCTTTGGTTTGAGGTTGTTGCCTCCCCGCCTTTTCCACTCAGTGTGGTTACGGCCATGGCATGTCCCGTGTTGTTCCCATCCTTTGGGTTCACTACCGTATCACTAGGTAGTGTCCCCTTAGGACGAGTGTTTAAAGCTCGCGAGATTTTCCCTAATTGAACCTCCAAATTTCGGAGTGAAGTGTTGTGAGAGGCTAGTTGAGCATCGGAGTCGGTATTTTTCCCCATCATCTGTTTGAAATATTTTCAATCCGTCCCATATCATTATTGGAAGAGCTAGAACCATGGGACAGATAAGGAGGCGAGTTTCTTGGTTGTTGATACATCGGGGGACTTTGAAAGCCTGACCTCCGTTTCCCTTGGTTATTATTATTCCAACCCCATTGGTTGTTTCCTCCAAAGTATCCTTGATTGTTGTCACCCAATTTACTTGATTTCCTTTATTATTCCAATTAACTTGATTATTGTTATTGTTCCAATTACTTTGATTGTTGTTACCACCACTCCAATTGCCTTGGTGGTTTGGATTGTTCCAATTTCCTTAGTTTCCTTGAGAACGCCATTGTTGTTTATTCGGGCCTTGAGAATTATTTCTTTGACCTTGTTAGTTGTTGACATATTTCACTTATTTGTCTTGCTTATTGTACGAATCACCTTGGTCAAACCCACTATTATCTTGCACAAATTGTTCCGCACAGTTTTGCACTTGTTGACCTTTTTTTCTTCTTTTGTTCATCATCATATTCACACTTTCCATTGCATTCACTTGCTTAGGGCCTTGAACTTGTTGAATTTGAGTTTTGGATAATTGATTCATTGTGGTTGTCAACTTGGCAATTGCTTGCCCATGATCATCCAAGATTTCACAAGCTTCGGCATATGGCGTTGTCATAAAATTCCCACTGGCAAGTTGATTGACCACACATTGATTGGTAGTGTTGAACCCCCTTTAGAAGTTTTGTTGAATCATAGCCTGAGTCATATCATTATTCGAGCACTCTTTAACCATGGTACGATACCTCTCCCAAATCTCGTGCTAAGGCTCATTGTGTTCTTGCTTGAACGCTAGGATCTCTTCCTGAAATGTAGCCATATGCCCGGGAGAAAAGAACTTGGGAATGAATTTTTCCGCCAATTAATCCCATGTATGGATGGAATGGTTTCACAATCTCTCTAACCAATCCAAGGTTTTCCCCTATAGAGAGAAGGGAAATAGCCTCAACTTTAGAGCATCCTCAGAGACGTTGGCCTGTTTTTTCCCCCAACAAGTATCAACAAATCCTTTGAGTTGCTTGTATGCATTTTAACTCGGAGGGTGAAGAATCCCCGTTGCTCAAGAAATGTAAGCACCACATTGGTGGTTTGGAAGTTTCCCGCCCTAATGCGGGGCGGGACTATGGCAATTTGCATAACCTTCATTCGACAACACCCGATATGCAACCTCTCTTGGTGGAGGTGGGGGAGGGATGAGAATATTGTCATGAGGCGGTCGGCCTCGCCTATATGCTTGAGGTTCAGGATGAACCTCATCACTTTGGTCATCGTCCACTTCCTCCCCCAAAGGAAAATTTCTGAGAGGATCATTGTTCAGAGCTATTTTTGTACATATAATCAATTCAAAAAAAAAAGTTAGTAACCCGAAAGGAAAATAATACAAGTCGCACACAAAACTAAATATATAGCTAAATCCGTTTTTAGCTCCCCGGCAATGGCGCCAAAAATTGATGTCGCCCAATATCACACCACTAATTGGGTCTGTGAGGCGATCAATGCAATTATAAATACCCAACGCGAGTCAGGATTGATTCCACAGAGACTTTATGTTGGATTAGGTACATATATAGTCGAAGTGTATGACGTGCCCAAATTGCGCTTCCACATATTCAGTTGTTTCTTTCTACTTCTAATTTTTATGCTAATGCTTATAATTGTAAATCTAAGGGACAATGTTATTGCTATTGTTGTTTTTCAGGTTATAAAAGATCTATGGTTGTGACTTCCGTCTAGTTGGTTACCAAACGGATTGAGAGATTTAGGGCATGTTTGGTCTGAAGAGATATAATATAGCAATCACACTCGATTACCCACTCTATACCTCTCGGTAGTTTTTAGTGATTTTACCCAATTTGGCTTTCTCAAGTAAATGGATATTTCATGAAACAAGTGATAGATGCTCAAGTCAGGTCTTACTATCTTTAGTTCAACCCTTTAATTGGGGCTATCAATTTCTTGAGTTCACCCCAATTTCTTGTTAGCCAAGTTGTCCTAGACTTAGTCTCTCTTTCTCAGAGACTAAGTCAATTAGGCAGGAATCAATATTTGCAATTTATCAATTCTTAAATTCAAGTAAGAACTAGGCTAAATATCATCTGCCCAATCATAAACAAACCCTAAATCAATCATCCATTAGGCACCCATACTAGGGTTGGGTAACAACCTTAACTAAGGGTTTAGCTACTCATAGGCAAAAATGAAGAAATTAAAGAAGAAACTAATATTAAACTCATAATAGATGATTAAGAGAGGAAGATCTAATGTTAAAATGATAATCTACTACAAGATTACCCAAAACAATAAAATAAAAAACGGATGTCTATTCTCAGGTGTTCCAACTTAACCTAAAATTGACAAAAAGATCTATTTATACCCAGCTAAAATTATCGGACAAAATTTTCCCTACGGAGGTTGTGCGACCGCACAATTTGTGTGCGGTCCGTACTTTGAAGCTGACTTGACAGGATGGCCTTTTGCGGCCGCATAATTTTGGGGTGCGGCCGCACTTGTTCTAATTATTCAGACCACACATTTCTGAGTGTATCTGCACTCTTGGACTTAAGCTGGACATGGCCGATTTATGCGCACCACACATTTATGAGTGCGACCGCAATTTAGCATTCTGCTACCGCACAATAATAGTGTGGTCCGCACTTCTTCAGGCCCCCAAAACACCATCTCTGAACCTTGTCTTCTGCGGGCGCGCGATAATTGTGTGGTCCGCACTTTGTGAAGGAATTTTGACAGTGGCTCTTCATATTCTGCGGCCGCACACAGTATTGTGCGGTCCGCACTTTGCTTCTTTTTGCTTTGTTTTGGTCTTTGTCCAATTTTACTTATTCTTGAGTTGATTTTCATTTCTTTGGCTTGTTTCCCAATATTCCTGCAAGAAAACAGATTTCATTAGTTCTTTTGAATACCTTTAAGCATTTTTTAGCTAAACCATAAGTAAAATAGAACAAATAAGCACTCAAAATCCCTACTTATCAGCCACCTCAAATACTTCAACTTTTGAGAGAAAAAGCGTCCCCCAAGCCATACTCCTTTTCCCCTCACTTGAGTTTTATCCCATTTGGGTTTTCTCAAGGAGGTTTTTATCGAGGCGGTGAAGGGAACGTTTCGAGTCAAAGTACACGAAGGTAGGGCCATGGTTACTATTTCATTGCTCGATCTCTCAATATTCCCAATCGACCAATGAAGGGACTAGATAGACCGGGACCAGGACAAGAATGCCAGCCAACACCCAAAAATCTGTATATTTATCCAAGTATGTAACCAAAGCAACATTGTCAAGGCAGTAAACTTTAGGCTTATCGACGCATATTTCTCGCATTTATGTTATGTTCGACCCCGCTCGAACAAATACCTACCGACCCTCGGTCGTAGTTTAACGAAAGGTTATGTTCAACCCCACTCGAACAAACACCTAACGACCCTCGGCCGTAGTTTAATGAAATGTTATGTTAGAACCTGCTCGTACAAACACCTACTGGCCCTCAACCGCAATCTAATGAAAGATTATGTTCGACCCCGCTCGAACAAACCCCTACCGGCCCTAGGCCGCAGTTTAATAAAAGGTTATGTTCGACCCCGCTCGAACAAACACCTAACATCCCTCAACCGCAGTTTAGCGAAAGGTTATGTTCGACCCCGCTCGAAGAAACACCTAATGGACCTCGACCGCAGTTTAATGAAAAGTTATGTTGGACCCCGCTCGACCAAACACCCACCAGCCCTCGGCCGCAATATAATGAAAGATTATATTTGACCTGCAAAAAAAACACCTACCAGTCCTCGGTTGTAATTTGATAAAAGATTATATTCGACTCGCTCAAACAAACTCCTATCGGCCCTCGGCCCTCGGCCCTCGGCCACACCCCAATAAAGAAACAAAAATATACATAAGTATAGAAAATAAACCGCAGGAAGAGAAGAAGATGTAAGGAAACACTCTAACATTTCATATACTTAAGAAATTATTTACAACAGGATCGTGAAGACGTAAACAGAAACATACACAAAAAATCAAAAGAGAACTACTGGCCACCACCATCCCGAACTTCAACATCCCTCCCGACTTGGTCCTTAACAGTATCACCTCCTTGACCATCAACACCCTCGCCATCACCATTTTTTCCCTCAGGATATGCAGCATCATACTAGGCATTCTCCTTGAGCCAGTCCACACCCTCGTCCCCCTCGTCATCACCGGACTCAAGTTTAGCGGGATCATACCTACAAGAGAATCAAGCCTCACGAGCCTTAACACGAACATCTTCAAGGGCGACCTCAAAAACAGATCCCACCTTATGAAAATCTCGAAACACATCCAACTGGGTCTCGGCATGAATCCATTCCTCATATAATTCCTGAGGAACTTTGGAAAAATCTGAAGTACGAGAAGAAGATGGTTGTGCAAGAAGTTGGGCCTTCTCAGCTTCCAAAGCGGCCACCCGATCATGGATGATGGAGTTATCCTTCTCCAGCTCTCTGATCCTCTCCTCTAGTCCATTTTCTTTAACTTTCGCCCTGGACTGGTCAATCTCCCGCTCGGCCCGGAGGTGCTATTCACTAACTCTAGCATCTCCGATTTCCCCCGAGCCTCCAAATGGGAAGATTCTGCCTTCTCAAGGTCACTCTATTTCTCGGCGACTTCACCATTAAGGGACTCCAGCTGAAGCCGACATTCTTCCAACTGCCCATGCAGCTCAACCACCTGTGCTTGAAGGTCAATGCATTGGGCCTCCATGACCCTACTGACCTCAAGCTCCTATTCCGTACTCCTCAACGTCCCCTCAAAGACGCTACACTTCTCGATGGCTTTCACCAGCTCATCGTCCTTTTCCTTAAACTCATCACGAAGGGCCTGCATATTGCCTCCTCATTAAATCACTCGCGAAACTCTCGATACTTGTTGCGATACTCGAAGCACTTGTTTTTCAACCTCACAAATATTTATCTACGCTTCTCCTCCTTACGGGTGCTCCTAATCTCCAAAATCACCATCTGCACTCACAAGAAGAAAAGAAGTAATTCAAAAAAGAAAATGCCCCAAAAAACAAAGACACAAAAGAAGAGAAGGACAAAACACCAAACACTCACCCTAAGAGAAAGACCGATAATGCTCCTCGCCAGAGTGACATCATCCAATTCTTTGAGGGTCTTACTCTCTATTTCGGAACAAAGAGGGTCGAGGGGAGGGACTATGTTCTCTGTATTCTTCAGCAAGTCACGATCCATAGGGATCGAAATGGTCCTCGTAGACCCTCCAACCTTATCTCAAGTTGGGTAAATCCTTCCTCATCATCTTCAGATCATCCGCATCAACATCCGAACCCGACTTATCGCCTTCCTCAGCAACGCCTTTACCTCTATCGCTGGCCGGCAAGGAAGTATTAACAGCTGGTTGGGAAGTCGATGCCTCCTCTCACCTCGAAGTATCGAGAACGTCGGCGACCAGTACTTCCTCCATAGGAGGGAGAGGTGTATCAACGTCGGCTTCCGCCAATCTTGAAATCTCAAACCCCGACTCGATATCATCTCTAATGAAAATAGTTGTCGTCTCGCGCACCGAAAAATCACCTGCCATTAAGTCAACGATTCGGGCGACCCCGTCGCCAACATCTATATATCTCCTCTTACAAGGCATCAAATCCCCCTCGCCAGGCACAAGCTCATTATCTTAAGATATAAGATGGTATGATGGAGAAGCTGAGGTTTTCACTCCCGAAGCCCCCATGACTAAGGAAGGAGCAGGTCCAGATGCTGCAACAGGAGCTACTGGGGCATGAGCAGCAACAACTGCAGTCGATGAAGGGACCGGTACATGAACAGAAGGGGACATAGTCAAGGATGGGGCCGAGGGCACAACATCTTTTCTTTTTCATAACGAAGGGGCAGAAGTTCTCAACCTCCTCGAAGATCCCCTAGCCGAAGCTAGGAAAAACACAAAGAAAGGGGAAGATCAACAAAGGTAAACAAAAAGTAAAGGAATTAAGACTCAGATAATAAAACGAACTTACCAGCCGAAGTAATAGTAGGACGAAACCTCTTAAACAAGCCCGACCACTTACGGATCCCCATGATGTGAGAGAGGAGCCGACCAGTCCAGTCAGAAATGTCTCTGATTAAAGGGGGAGGCGAGTTTTTAGCTGCATGAGAAAAGTACCAGAGGTCAAAGTCCACAAAAAAGAAAGGGAGAGAAGTCAGATGCTTACAAACAAGGAAACTAGGTACTTACGAAAACAATTCCAAACCTTAGGAAAACCGTCGACGTTGGCCACCACGTCCTCGGTTCTGACATAGAAGAAGCTGAACCAAAATTGGCGTTTAACTTTGTCGTTCATCTTCACCACCAAGCACTTGCCTCCTCGGTGGCGAAGATTCAACATCACCCCCTATAAAAGTTAGGGGCGAACATGTATATTTAATGTCGAAGAGTTAGTTCGACCCCGGCCAACTCGGCAAATTTAGCGAGCATCCTTATGAGTTTGTAATGTACAGCGCAAGCTGAGTTGCGCAAACGTGGTAATAATGACAAAATTCGCCAACGGAAGGAGAGGGAGAGCATAGCCGACTTGGAAGGGGTAGATGTAGAAGGCGCAGTACCCAAGATGGCGGACCTGCACCGTATCCCATCTAGCCAGGATTAATTCGAGGTTATTGGGAATGCCGAACTTATCCCTAAACTCTCTTAATTCCTTCTCTATCATTACTAACTCAAAGGCTCCAGGGTCAGCATCAGGTGATTTGGAGAAATCAGACCCAGTATCAGGGTTGCAAGGAACTATCTTCTCTACCAAAGGGAAGCTTCCATCATCGATGGCGGTAGGAGCATTCTCCTCGTGAGGGGGAAACACCATCACTAAAGGGATCACATCACTTCCCTCACTAGATTCAGAAGGTATGTTAGACATGTTTTAACAGAAGAAAGAGAAGTATCAAATAATGAAGAATTGAGAACGATGGAAATCACTGGAACAGAGAGGAGATGTGTAAAGCCAGGGAAGAGAAGGAAAGGGATATGAGGTTTCAAAACAGAAAACTTGAAAATTCAAAATCACATCCTAACATCTTTATTTATAAGAACATGTGCACCAGAACCAAAAATTGTTCATCATTACTGGCACCGAACCTGAGCGGCAGGCTCAATCACGGGTCACACGCGAAACAAAGCAACACATCGAGAATATGTGTCATAATGATGCACGACGTCATGACATCATCCTAATTCGTGAATAGCCCAACTTCACAAACCGATCGGGAAAATTGAAGCGTTTTGAAATAAACGGTCTGCGTAAGGCCATGTTGCCTGCTCGCAAGGACCAACACGGCATGCACAGCTCGCTCGATTGTTTCGACCACAACGAGCAAAATTCTCTCATCGACCCCGCCTGAAGCCGACTTCAATAATCGGATGGACTAACTATATGGGTCAAAATCTGACCTTAGAATATTTAAGCCAATATAATACTAAGAAGAGTACCCAAGTTGTCGTTTGTCGCCATGGCCTAAGAAGAAACAAAGTCTGTGGTTGGAGAGTCAACAAGAGCTGTAGTCAATAAGGGTCATAGTCGAGGTGCCAACAAGGGACAAAGTCGAGGTCGAGTACCGTTGACAGAGCTGTAACGACTAGTTTTCAAGATAAGATATTAAAGAGAATATTCTAGTGGATATTCTCTGCACTTGTACTATTAGATTTCTTAGGAACATGTACCATATAACTAGAAATAATAATAGGGGCATGTGATATTTATTTTGTAAAGAACACACTTAGACTAAAAGAAACGTCTCTCTCTCTTGCTAAGATACAAACACACCACCTTTTCACTGATATTCTTGTCCATACTTTTCCATCAAATCCGAGAATAACTCGAATATTCAAGGATTTGCCTATCATTCATCATTGTAAAGAGGAACATCCATATACCCCATTATTTATTGGGTGAATCATTCATCATATTTACGTAAATGTCATTTATTGTTGTTCGTTCTTATTGAATGCTATATTATTACTCCTAATTTCTCGAACATTTATTTGCATATTATTTCCACTGTCCGACCAGATCCACACGATATTTAATATTTTTTTAACAACCCTATCTAAAAATATTGTTTTGAGCTAAGATTAACCCTTCTTCACATCGATTTAATTATTTAACAAGATTTTTTTTTCTTTTTCTGTCAAACAACATATTGATACATATAGGACACTAGATATTTGCTGGCTAAGCATCCATCCTCAGGAAACTACCAAATCAAACTCATCCAAATAATCAATTCAAGTCAATTGTTTCGCGTCTATCACATCGTCCCTCTCGGCTACGTGCCGAAATTACCTCTATTTCACCTTTTTAAAGTTACGTTACGTATAAATATGGACCAATCATGTACATGAATTTTAACTATTCAAATTTATGACAATACCGCTGTGCGCTTATAACAATTGAAATTTGTAAATGATCAGAAATTTGTGCTTGAATGAATAACCATTCGCCCTTTTAAAGACGTCACATAAAGTTAATGTAAGCAGAAAATTTGTTTTTTTGGCGTTTGATAATATATGGAAATAAAAATGGTGGCTCATTGTATTGGCTTTGGTGGATCATTTTTTAGCAAAAGAATAAAGGTGGATCATTTGATTACAAGCAGCTCAATTAAAGAAAAGATACTTCTTCATTTTATACTTCCACTGTGATATTATGTCACACTGCCTGCTGACAACTCTTTTGGGTATTCGTCGGTCGGTACCGTACGATATTTATATATTTTGGTGAGGTATTTTTGGTATTCGATTTTGTAAAATACTATACAATTATCGTACCTAATTAAATTTGATATGGTTCGATTTTTCTCCTTTCGGTTTCGGTTTATTCGGTTCGGTAACTTCGATTTATTCGGTTTGAATACTAACTAGTGCATATAGTCATAGACGGTAATATTCTTAATTAACGTACTCAAAAGTAAAAAACTAAAAACGTTTGTTGACAAAAGTTCTGTCCAAAACCAACATATACCAACCTAGAGAGAAAAAACTTAGAGAAATATCTTGTTACTTGCTTAGAGTTAATTGATGAACTTAGAGAATAAAGGAAAGTAAAATTTTAGATTTCTTATACTTATGTTATAACTAAAAAAATACGTATTGTGTAATATAATATATATTTCGATACGGTGATGGTATTTTGGTATTTCATTTTAAAATACTAAATACCATATCTAATATCAATTTTGTTTTAAAATTTAAACCAAATACCATACCGAATATCAAAACATCTAATATCGAATATCAAAATTTTCAATTTTGATACGATAATCCTGTATTTACCAAATTATGTACGGCCTACGACTCTTCTAGAACCTGCAGGTACTAGTTTAGCGCCCTTAACAACAAGAATCGATTCAGTCGGTTTTCTCCTTGTTAAGGATAAGTCCTATTCACTTTTAATTTGAAACTGCGAAAAAGTTAAAAAAATATATAAAAAAATTAAATTCAAGCCAAATATATCTAACTAGGCGAAATATAATGTTGTTAATTAAACACTCTCCTATCTTGTTTAATTCCTTTTGTTCTCTTATATTTTCGGTTCAAGCCTTAATCATTTGATTGTACCCGTCATATCAAAAAGCTTCACTAAAGCTCGAGACATAGTACTGTCGGGCATGTGAGCAGAAAATTAATTAAGGGCACTAATCAGTTTAATAAACTTGTTAATACTAGCTTTCTTAGCGATAATCTCACGAATTCATTTTCTGTTAGTGATGAGACGTCTTTTTAATTAAAACAAAATTCTTAATCCTACTTGTGCAGATGGAGCGTTATTTACCCGTAGGAATATGATAAGAAGATTGAAATTCATTTCTTTTTAACGTAAGTTTTGTCCTTCTTTGATCTACTTTTTCTTTAAAGTTTCTAATTATTAATACACCGGCACTATGCTTGGATGATAATATTTAAAAAATTACACGTTTTGGAAGTTAAGAATGTTTTGATAAGAAGCGTATTAACCATTCTTAGTGAACCTACCGAGTTGCAGTGGCGAAGATAGGATTACCCTCGAGAGGTTCAAAAAAAGAAAAAGTTAAAAGGGTTATAGTCAGTGAGAATAAAAACCAACGACCTTACAAAAGTTTTAAACTCCTTGACCAGTAAGCTATACTTCTGAGCTATGACAAGGGGATTCAAAACATAATATATAGAAGTAAATACCAAATTTTACCTTACATATACGGTGTAAATTTTTGGCGAAGGAGATTCGGGTAAATACTCTTTCGCCCTCCTAAATCTGCCCCTGCCCAGTGGCGAAACCAGAAATTTCTCCAAAAATATTCAAACTTAAGAAAAGTAAAAAAAAATTCTAATAAAAAGTATTCAATACATGTTATATACTTGTAAAACTTAAATGGTAAGCTTTGCCGTGAGCCTACCCAAGACGAATCTAAATTAGTCGATCTTGTATTCATGAGTCCTAAGGGAAAGAAAAAAACGGGAATGATAGCTTGCAATCTAAACTCCATGTCCGGTTTGTCATCATCAAGATCGCTAATCTCAGATTGGTAAAAAAGGAGAAACAAAGGAAAAATGCTTGAACCAAGATCGTGTCATAAAAACCTTAGTTTCTTAATCTTAAAAAATTGTAACGAAAATTAAAAAGAAGGAATGAAAACCAGCTATCAATCTCCTTGTAGGTAAGAAACAAAATCCATTTTTCTTTTCAGCAAGGATTGCTTTCAGTAGGATTAAATAACTCAGTTTCAAGCTTACTTCTACAAACAGGACAAACAGGGTGTTTTGAAAGCCAAGTATCAGCACATTCAAGATGAAACCCATGGTTACAACCTGGTACCAACCTAGCCAATTGTTCACTCTCGATTACGTCTAAACAAACAGCACAATCATTTCCCAACACCAATTCTTGGCCTGTAACTTTTGGCAATTTATCCAATTGTGCTGAAGATAGACCCTTTTCTTTCGGAGGCTTTGTATCTGGTAATTCTTGATTATTATTGTTTCGAGCTGAGGAATTATTTGTTGTGGCATAGCAAAGGAAACACATGTAGACCACGAAAACAACGCTCATTCCAACACAAGGAAGAAAGAGTGCAAGGAAAACAGCAAAAAGCATTGTTCAAATAAGGAATGTTTGCGACCTAAAAAATTTAAGGGGGTTGCTGATAATAGTGGCAATGGAGGAGAGAAGAAGAGAGAGATAAAGAGTAGCCAAAAGAGTCGCACACCATAATTGATGAAAAAGTTAGTAGAGAAGATGAGTGGTTTAAATACTTGGTGGTGTGTTAGGTCCATCCAAAATTTTAAATCAATGAGCTATGAGCCATACCAATCAATCTTTTTCTGTATGTGTATAATTTGAAAAAAAATAATTGTATTCGTGTATACATGATTGGAATCGAAATGAAGTTAGAACCCATAGTTAGATTTCACAATGAATTTTAAAACATGATAGAAAATACTGGTTTATAAAGATTAAGGACATTAGTACATTGGTGTGTGTGTGGCTGGTCTATTTTTGTAGCAAATATGTAATAGTTAGACACACACACTCTCTCTATATATATATGTACTGGTTAATAATTCATTAAATTAATAAAGATTCAGAAGAAGAAAGATCAATATCGCACATTTCAGTTAATTGAAAGTTAAATGTGCTCAGTTAGATATCATAAATATAAAAATCAAAATCTACCAATATTTGAAGGGCTAAAATCATAAATTTTCCTAAATACTTAGTAGTAGGAATTATACACATCACTTAATTGTATAAATATTTGTCACTAATAAATATATTCTAATATAATTTCAATACTTAATTATATTTAAGAAAAAAAAAAAGGAAAATAGACAAACCTAACGTGTATTTGTGTACATGTGGAGAAAACTTAAGGAAAAGTTTTTATCACTATATTCCTAATATGTACCATAAATTAATATAGTAACATTACTCTTTTATATAATATAATTTTGTGAAATAAGAAGTTATATAGTCCATTTCAACCTATTTGAACATTTTGAGAATGCCATACTTAGCTCCATATAGTGAGTTTATTTAAACGGTACATCTTTTCTACTGTCTTAGCTTTAAGCTCCGTCTTTGTCCAAGTGTAATCAGAAATGGAAGTAACGTGTCTAATATAAAGAAGAGGCTGTTGCCTGTTGGAATGGAAAGGCAAATCCATGTGCCGTACGAAAAATCCGTTTGCCCCATGGAGAGCAAAATACTTACTTTTAGATAAAAATTGTTTTTTTTTTCTTCTAACAAATTTGTTTAAATTGTTTTTCTTTTACGCCAATTTTATCTGAACGAACCAAAAAACAAGTGAACAAATTTAAGTCTAATCATTCACAACACTAGAACAAAGTGAAAAAATGACAAAATATTTTACATTTTCAGCCCAAGCAACAACTTAAGCTACGTGTGAATACCTAATTTTTGCACAATTTAAATGCTCTTAAAGTTGTAAATGTTAATTCTCCTTCAATCATTATTTTTCTTATAGTTTTGTGTATTTTTAATTGAATTTGTCATAAAAATACCAAAAAAGTTAGTTCTTTCTTCATTTGTACATTTTAGGAATTAACTAACTATTCAGTTGGTGAATTAATCTAGTTAATGGATCATTTGGATAATTTTTTAATTAATTAATTTATGTGTGTAAATTTAGTTTTAATAAGTAGAATTAAGAGAATTAGGCTAAAATTGAATTGATTTAAGTGGCCAAAAGTGCAATGACTAATCCATAAAAGGGCTGGCAGTCGATCATGAAACGATGTAATTTAGTACCTAAACTACGTTGTTTTGATAAGTAAATGTGGGATCAAATCTCATACTTCCATTCTTCTTGATCCAATGACTTAGATCCATTTCTCACTCCAAATATAAAGCTCCAAAAATCTAAACCCTTCTCATTTCACTCCATAACCAAACCCTAGCTCCCTCCTCACTCTCTCTCTTGTTCGCCGCCACTGCCATCGTTCGCCGCCGCGGTGGTGGCTCCAATCCACCCCAAAACTTCACCCAACCTTCCTCTCTTGATCCCTAACACTAATCAAAGCCTCAAATCCTTTAATTCTCCCTCAAACTCCACGAATTTTAGATCTAAGAAACCCTAGCCGTCATTTTTAGGCTAAAATTCTTGAAGCTTCGGTCACCACCACCATACCACACATGCATCAGTGAAAAGGCTCCACGATACCCACCCTTTCCCCTTGTTCTTCACCCGAAATTTCGGTGACCACCCCACTGCCGCCGCCTCTGCCGCCGGCCAACCACCTCCGGCGGCCACCCCACTGCCCCGCCTCCATTGTTACACCATTGTCGCACCAGTTCTCATCTATTTCAGCATATTCAACCCAAAGACACCCGTTTCCTTTTGGTACGACGCTGAGTTCAGTGAAATTAGCGTCTGTCGAAATGAAACGAGCGTTTCAAGGTTGGACAGCAGCCAATTGGCATCCTCAAGATCATCTCGTTGCTTGATTCGTGGTCGAATACCCTCGATTGGTATAAACCTTACTTTTTTTCTTTTTTCTTTCTGATTTTTCGCTTTTGTGATTAGTATTGGTTTACATGTTTAATTTTTATTAATATTGTTGTTATGTATGTGCAATTGGTTATTAGTCTTAAATTATTTTGGTTCTTCGACCTAGATGGTCGACTATTTTGTGTGTGAATGTGAGTTTCAGTTGTTCGACCTAGCCGGTCGAGTAGTTCGTTGTTGTCTATTAATTTTGAGTTTTTGTTCTTCGACTTAGTCGGTTGATAATTAAGTCTTTATGTTGATTTCATGAAAAACCAAAAAGATTAGTTGAATTGTTTATATAGTTATTCGTATATTTAGTTATTATTAATCGTAATAGTTTAGCGATATTCGTTTAATTTTCGTTTCGGGCTTTAGCTTGTGAAATTCAGTTGTTGTTCCATGTTAGTTTGCACAAATCGAACTCATTCTAATATAGTTTGTCTGAATACTTAGTTTGATTACATTTTGAGTCTTGTTTCTACTATGCTAGTTCATATTTGGTTGGAGTTTGAGTGTAGAATTTGAATTTCAGTCATGTGTAGATAAAAGTTGAATATTTGAGTTTAAAATGGTTATTAGGTATTTTACTGTTTAAGCATGATGGAAACACAACTACTCTGCTTTGTGTTATCATTTGGTAAAAAATGGACTGTTTTGGCACACAAAAGTTAGTCCTTTTTGGATAGATTTTTGGTGAACCAAAATCTTTCCAAAAGGACTTATTTTTCTACTTAAAGAGGCCATTCTTTCACACAAGGACAAACACAATCTACCACACAATTGCTGAACTTTTTACACACTAAAAATACAAACTTTGAGAGTAAAATCAGCAGCTTAATATATATATGGCAAGCTGACATTTCAGATCTTGGTGAGTACTATTTGAGTGCAAAAACTCTCACAAAAAGTAGAAATATCCATTAGGCAATGTGTGAAGTTGATAGCTACTAGTTTCAAGCATCTTTGTTGAGTTTTCTGGGTTGTCTTAACACTTGAGTTGCTGCTGTTTCCACTGTATTTGCTGCTGAATTTCTGTTGCTGCACTACTGTATTTTATCATTTTGCAAACTAGGTAACTTACAAATTCTTATATTGCAGATTCTTGATGATAATAAGAAGGATTTGATCTCGGTTTGGTTGATGGAACATGTTAGATTTGATATTGTTTCAAGATGAATGTTATATTACAGTTATCATTCTGTAAATATGTTAGAAATTAGTTCAATTATCATTTTCTTCTTTATATATATGATTGAAGTTGCATTTTGTTAAGTTTACTTAGTTTAAGAAAAAGATAAAAACTTCATTTTTAACCATATTTGTTTAGTTTTGGATCTTTTATGTGAGTTACTTTTAAGGTTCATGTATAATTAATTAGGAAAGACTTCTAGCTTCAAATGTTCTGATGCTTTAAATTTTGTCAACATAATGTTATAATATGGTTCTTCTATTTAGCATTAGAGTATTACCATTTTCTTTTTTTGTAGTTTTTATAATTAGTTGCGATTTGTAATTATGAAAGTGGATTCAAATGCTTAAGGTGTTTACGTTACTAATGAGTTTGTAGTCTGATTAGTGCCATGTTGGTGTAAATGAGTAGAAATATTATGTTAGTCCTTGAGAATTAAGTTGATTAAGGAGATGAAAGAGCATAGATAATAATTTAGCATGTGAGTTTCTTTTATGAAAAATAATTTTAATGTGGACATCAATGTGATGAGCAATTTGGGTTGGGCATGAGCTCATTGACTCCATAAGCCCAATGGTGGGCTGCTGCCTCATTTTAATAACCCCACAAGTCCAAATTTTTTAGTTTTAAACAATGTAAGTTAATAATTTTCCCGCACTAACCTTATCTTTTAAATTAGTAATCATGATTATCGCAAAGTTGTTCCAATTAGCCATACATCACTCATTTTGAATTTGTAAATAATTTTCTCCAGTTAGAAAATGAAGCATCAATCTACAAATATATATAAAAAATGTTTTTCTTTGATTAATTCCATAACATAGTTTCCTTTTTTTAAGTTAGTAAATTCTTTTTTTAGGATAACAATGTAATAGTCTAGTCAAGTTTCAAACATGAAGCGAAAAATTATTGTTTTTTCAAATATTGATCAACTTTTTTAGCCATTAAATAAATTCAATAAGATCATTTATTTATAATTTTTTTTTGAAACAAAAAATAATTACTTTCGTCTTAACCGATGTCGGGAATACTCGCTTCGGAATAAAGAAGTAAAAAAAATGGCAAAGTCTCGAGGGCATATCTTGTTTCATTTCTTTCAAAATAAATAAAAGTTGAATTTAATTAACTTCGAGTAGGCTCTTAGGTGCGACACACGAGCTAAGGTCGGGGATACTCGTCTTGGTTAGTGTAAGCTAGGGTCAGGAATACTTGTCCTAGTTTGAGATTAATGAAGTCATCAATAATAAAATGGACATAGGCAAAACATGAAAGCCCAAATGAAACACAGTTTATTTAAAATTAATTTAAAGCCAAATGTAGTCAATAAAGCGACCGTGCTAGAACCACGAGACTCGGGGAATGCCTTACACCTTCTCCCCGGTCAACAGAATTCTTTACTCGGAATTTGCTTTCGCAGACCAATAATAATAGAGTCAAACTTTCCTTTGACTAGGGATTCAAATAAAAGGTGACTTGGAACACCGAGAAAATAAATTCCAAGTGGTGACTCTGTACATGAATAATCCCTACTCAAATTTGTCACTATAATTGAAAAAACTCTTTTAACCCTCATCCATAGTTTCATACACATATATATTTTTTTTGGGGGAGGGGGGGGGGTGTAGAAAAGGGGTGTGACAGCTCTGGCGACTCTGCTGGGGACAATTGGAGAATTCGAGCTTGTACATTGACTTTATTTGGCTTTTTAAAATTTGTATATAACTGTGATTTATTTGGGCCTAATGTGCTACTTGCCTGCTCTTTACCTCTTTGATATTTTTGAACTGTATTATAAATTGTCTTCTTGTGCACCCCCTCGGAGTCTTCTGAATACAATCTCGGGAATCGCGGATACGCGCCTCATTGTTTTTGAGATAAAGCCGGTGGACCTGGGCTCCGGATGAAGGATTATTTGTAGCCCATTTTTAAGAACGGGGAGGGTCCAGTAGTTAAGCCGGAGAAGTATTGCTCTCGGTATGCTACCCCTTCCCAACTCGAGTTGTCCGCTCGTTTTATGGCCAGTCTAGATACACCTCATCCCCTAAGATTTTTAAAACCTAGAAAAACAAGCCACATGCCTGGTTATCCCTAGTAGGATTGTTTTGTTGCATCATGAGCATTTGACTTAGCGAAACTCGGCACAGGGGCCGGGTCTGTATAAGGCAGGTATCCATATTGAGACCACCATGTTCACATGTGCGCTACTTGCTGCATCATTTGGAAGGCTTGCTTGCATTTGTTACCGGCTTTAGAAATTAGTTGAGCGGAATTTGAAAAAAAAAATCATCCCTCTTGTTTTTGTATAAATATTTCGTTTTTACTAAATAAATAAATAAATAAATTTATTGTCAAGTCTTAGTTCGAACTACGCAGGTTCAATTCTTACAATTCAGTGGGGTACGTAGGCAACCTTCATCGGGTTCAGCCCCTATTTTTGCAAAAGTTTTCGAAAGTAGTGTGTCCATAATATTTTTCAGTTTTTTGTTTTTTCTAAAAAAAATAAAAAATAAAAAAATAAAACGATAGTTTGCTGCTTTTAGTCTTTTTCATTAGTTTTGCTTTTGCGTTAGATCATGTTTTTCAATACAACCTCAAAACCTTCTTTGGAATTGTCAAAGGCTCTTTAAGTAAATATAGCTAATATTTTTTCATTTCGCCCCTATGTAAAATTATTTTTGTCGAAATAGACTTAGAATCTTCCTCGCAAGTGCCGAAGGACTATGTTCGTACAAATTGATTATTGTGCTCGTTTTAACGCCTTTTACCATTTCGTCTTTATTTTTGACCATTTTGCTGGGACAACCTATAAACCTTTCTCGGAAGTGTCTAAGGTTTATTTTCGTAAAAAATAGTCATTTCATTTTTACCGTGTCGTCCTTTGATTTGGCCATTTTTGCCAAGTTAACCTTATAGTTTTTTAAAAAAAAGGGTATCAAATGGGTGTTTTTGGTAAAAAATAAATTTTATTTGCTTATCCATGTGTCAGGATATTTTTACCAAGACAACCTTAATACTTTTCTTAGAGGTACTGAAGAGTCGTCTTCATAAAAATAATCATCTTGTTCCCCTCGTCACCTTTTATCATTTTGCCCTTGTCCGACCTTTTTTTTTTAGCTTTTCCCCCATAAGAAGTTTGTCTATTCTAAAGGTCTACTTAGTGTCATTTCTTTGAGTTTAGATTAGGACTTGACCCCATATTTTTATCATCTAGGTACGATATGGATTCAGTTAATGGAAGACCTAACAAGAGGCCGAGAGATGAAGAGCACTCGCCGTTTAAGATTGTCGACAAAGTGCCTAGGTTATTGAAGAGATGGTGGAACAACATGGATGGGTTTGAGCAAGGAAAGTCAAGGATTATTTGAAAAAATTGGTAAACATCATGGAGATCGAGCTTCAACGAGAACTCATTGAGGCTTTGGTTTATTTCTGGGACCCGAAGAACAATGTGTTCGTCTTAATGGGTTTGAAATGACTCCTACCTTGGAAGAATTCGCTGAATATACAGATCTGGGGAAAAAGAGTCGAATAAAGAGACTTTTAGCTCCCAGGGATGTAACTGCTACCAAGTTCCTTGACCAGATGTGGATCGGCCACACCGAGATAGCACATGTGACCAGGGACATGTCCGCCTAGATATCTTGTATGATAGGTACGGACATGAAGGGGGATTTTTCAGAATATGGACGAAGCTGGTTAACAAACAGAAACAACACATATGGCGAGAACACGGAAGAAAAACATTCATTATAGCTTTCTTGGGGTGCATGGTCTTCCCAAGAGAGGATCGGAAGATCAACATTCGGTTATCTGGGATAGTCACAGCCATGATGAAAAGAAAAGATTCCTTCATTCTTCCTATGGTGTTAGCAGATATCTTTCGCGCCTCGACCAGGTGCTGGGAAGGAAAAGGTTTCTTTCAAGGTTGCAACCTCCTGCTCCAGATGTGGTTCATGGATCATCTTTTCCGTCATCCTTATCAGGTAGACCACTATAATTGTTGGAGTAATCATGTTCGCCAGTACAATGCAAGATTAAAAAGTGAGTTGGAGGTTTGCAGTTTTCCAGAAAGTGTCCAAGATTGGAGGGAGTATATCCACTCCTTAATAGATAATCAGATTACATGGAACTATCCTTGGTTCACCGCAAAATATGTCGTCTATAAGTCATCTTGCCATCCATTTCTGATCTTGATGGGGCTTCGGGGTTATCAGCCATATGCTCCCATGAGAGTTCTACGTTAGTTGGGTCACAAGGAGATAGTTCCCCCGGTAGAGGCTACAGAAAACTTCATATGGGAAGCAACATCAGAGGATCCCATTCGTGAAGCTTATGCTCAACGTGTTTGGAATGGCACTAAGATACTCGATCATGGCACCATGGTGGTAGATCGAGAACGGGGTGAGCTGAATCCTTCTTTTCTTGAGTGGTTTTATAATCAAGATGCTCCCGCAGATAAACTAGGGACAGTCTTGAAGAGCACCGCAGAGTGGGAGGCTGAGATTCAAAACAGAGTTGGGCTGTCTATGGAACAGATGAAAAGAGATTATGAATCATCCTTCGGAGCACTACAAGAAGAACTCGGCATCATTAAAGTAGACATGGATTTTCTATATGATGATTTTAAGAAAGAGAAAGCTCAGTGGGCACGAGAGAAACAAGCACTCAAAGCCCAAATTCGGAAAAAGAACATAGCCACAACCACTCAGCAACAGGAAGAGAGAGAAGCCCAGTTCAGGGTAGTCCGTGATCATGAGCGCATGAGTTACGCCTCACTAATCCCGAGCCTAAGGGATCAGTTAGAGGGAGTTGAATCAAGTAAGTAGCGCTAGATCGCCGAGTTTGAAATAGAAAGACACCACTACCAAAAGGTGATCAATCAGTTAGAGGGGGAGTCAGTAGAAGCTCGGCGCCAGAGAGATATGGCCTTAGAGCGCAAGCGTGATGCGCTGGATCTAGCCGAAACTCGTGGTCAACAAAATCAAGAGTTGTATTTGGATCAGGATCACATTAAAGGCAAGATCCTTGAGGTAGCCACATATACCTCCCGAGCTTGCAGGAGTTGCCAGGGAATGATGCCCGAGTGGTTCGCAGAAGTATCAATGAACGTCGCCCGTCACATTTCTGCAGACTTAGAGAGGATATATCGTGATGTCGGGTGTCAGCCGCAAGAATAAGTGCCATGACTACAATGATGTTGTTGGATTCTCCCGCAAAGATTAGAGTCTCTTTATTTGGCAGTCCATTTTGATTGTTCATTTGTTGTTATCGAGTCTGTAAGAGTCTTAGGTATGTTAAGTCTTGTTATGTTGCTTTTTAACTTCAAAAGTCTGTTTTTGAGTCGAATTTAGTCTTTTCTAGATGTTCGTGTCTATGTAATATTTGTTTTCGGGTCTTGTATTAATATATATATATATATATATATATATATCGTTCCCTTGAACTACGTAATGATCTGATTCATGCGGCGACATGATACGTAGGCAGCCCCTAAAAGGTTCGATCAAAATATTTCAATAACTCTAAAATGAGGGAACAAAAATAGGCAAGTGAAAAGAAAATCGAAAAAATGAGAAAGAGAAGAAAAAAAAGAGAAGAGAAAAAGAAAAATTTGGGAGCACCAATAAGCAGCAGCCTTATAAGCCGGGATGAAACATGAAGCCTTCCAAAAGCATGTTAGAAATGGTGAAAATGTTAGGAACATGGCATATTAAGTGTGATTCATATGTGTAAAATTCTAAACCCTAACATGTTTGTTGTCTCTTATTCAGTAAGCTTAAGGTGGTTGGTTTGTGGTGAAACTGGCAACACATCATTACTTCACCAGATCTAAAGGGAAGGTACCGATGGCTAATAATGATGAAATCGAGTTGGTCAGTGATGACCCCCATGGTCAGTCAGTTGAGCAAGAGTCGGAGGAAGTGAGAAGATTAAAACAACAAATGTCAGATGTTTATTAATCTTGGGTCTCCGGTCAGCCTCCACCTCAGGGTCCCTCTGAAGGAACTTCTACCGTACCCCTGGCTACTCAACCACCGCTCCGTGCAACAAGTGATCACATTCTACCACCAGGGTACGTGCCAAACTACAACATCCATGTCGCCCCTGGTACCTCTAATGTGCGACCTCCAGCCGCACCAGTCAGGAACACCCCTCTCTTCGTGTCTGGCGCACTGGTATATACAGTCCCGCCACCACCACCTATGATGAGGAAGAATAACGAGCCACCATATCATGCTTATGATGGACAATACTACTCTCCAAAT
>ML304806.1:873-66145 GCA_005239505.1 Nicotiana paniculata | reverse complement strand
ATTTCTTGATTGTTTAGTTTTGTACTTTTAAAACTCGCATAACTAGAAGTCATGTTTATAGACGCCTTGCGTTAGAAATTATGTCTATAGGATCTATGCGTATTTTATAACATACATGCATTAGTGACCATGTCTATAGGATTCTATATGTTTGAATAATAACCTTCTCTTGGCAAGTTGCTTAAAATTTTGCCCACATGCGACTTAGATATCATGCCTATAGGAGATAAAAATCGGTTTCAATTTAGATACCATGTCTATAGGAGATAAAAAATCAGTTTCAAAACCTAGAAATAATGTCTATAGGATTTAAACTAATAGATATCATGCCTATAGGGTGAAATTAGTTCTAACACCTAGAAATCATGCCTATAGGAGTTAACTAATTCTGCAGTTTAGATACCATGCCTATAAGATTATGTTCTGGTTATCACTTAGGCAAGCCTGTAGGATTATTGAGAATTTTGGGGCTAAAAAAAGAACTGAGATTTAGTACTGCTTGAAGTCTGCCCGGATTTAGAGTTTAACCAAAATAAGTAGGCAAGCCAGTAGGTCCCGACACTCATTTTAATAAACTGTTGTCTTATATTCTGTTTATGCTCATCTAGATATCCTGCCTATAGGGTCTTAAACTAATAAAAGTTGTCTGTGGGAATTGCGTGCATTTTCTGTTTACTTGTGGAGGTTAACATGAGCCCCTATTTGCTCCTTGTGTGACAATCATATCTTCATCTTTGTTTGTTGCTTAGCTTTCTCATTTTTAAGCAACATAGTCAGTCTAGAACCACCTTAAATAGAGGTCCTAAACACCTCCAAGACCATAGATAAGGGACGGGTAAAGCATGCATAAGGTACGAGTTAGAAGCTATTAGAATGCTTAAGTAATAACTGAAAGATAGTAATTGAGTAGTAAAGGAGATGATGACATGTGCGCTAATACTATGTGTAGCACCCCAACTTGGGGAAAGTCACCAAGTATTGCACGTAAATGATCATATAGGCTAAGATACTTAGGACCCATTTAATTTCCTGCTTTAAAATAATGGTTGTCTGAATTGCTTTATTTTCCTTTAAGGACTAATTCACTTAATTAAGCTCGGCCGGGACCCACCTTTGTGAACCTCGAGGGGTGTCTAAAACCTTCCCCTCAAGGTAATTTCGAGCCCTTACCCGATCTCTGATGATGCAAACTAGTTTTATGATTTGTTTGCTTTAGGCGCCCTAACGCGCTTTAAAAATTTTTAGGTGGCGACTCTTCTTTTTAATACCCATCTCAAAAAGGAGTTATCAAATGTCGAAACCCCGATTTTGCGAGAAAGGGGGGGCGCAACAGTGCTCCATCGACCAAGCCCAACCACTGTTGAGTGACCGCGGAGATGGGGTGGTCCTCACAGCTCTGCCAAGTTAGTATCCCCCCGAGAAGCGCAAAGGCGCATATCACCAAATAGTAGTTGCAGTGTCTCCTCGACATAAAGAAATCTCTGATCCACAGGAACAACAGCAGAAGGGGGGTATGTCACAATTGTGACATCAAAGGCCTTAAGAGGCCGCATCACAGGAATTGTCCGATCATAATGGAACTCCTCCTCCACATGGTGCGTCCGCGGAAGTCAACTGATCATGCTCGGTAAATACAGGCGGTGCGCCCCAAGTGTTCTTACTCGAGCCATGTGCTCAAGCATAATCGTATCCCTATCAAGCTTCATCCGAATCAAGATGGCATAAATGAGACACACCTTCAACCTGGAGACATCAGTGTTGTTCTGAGTGGGCATGATCTTCGCATTAATCAACTCGAGAATGACCCTGGCGGGACGATGGAAATCGCTCTTCTTCATGTCTTTGTAGAACTCATTAGCATCCCGCGTCCACATGATAGAAGAATCAGTGCCACACAGCTGGCGCCTAATATCAGGATGGGGGGCGACGCAATAATCTCTAGAACAACTTATGAGATTGCTTAGTGAACCCTATAATCTGATTTATCACCTGTGAGGAAAAGCGGATCATATTATCTCTCACCTGCACCTTATACATGTCACGACCCGAAATCCCACCTTCAGGCCGTGATGGCGCCTAACGTTGCACCCGCTAGGAAAGCCAACGTGTTAACTGTATTGATTTATTAACAAGTGAAAATAACAAACACTGACTATATAATTGAAATAAAGTGCGGAAGAATTAACATAATTCTATATAATGATAGCTAATAACGTAGAAATCCCTTTAAGTACAACCCAGAAGTGGAGTCACCACCTCACGAACAGTCTAAGATTTGACTAAAAAGAACAGTTTAAAAATGAAGTGACGTATCTGTCTGGAAAACACATAAATGACAGAATGAAAGATAGACGGAGACGCCGATATCCACGAACGCCATGAGGAACTACCTCGGTGTCGTCTGGAATGGACTGAAGGGCACTTCCCTAGTGATGTCCACTGGGTCCGGCTGCATAATCTACACAACATAAAGAAGTGCAGGTGTAGCATCAATACAACCGACCCCATGTACTGAGTAAGTGCCAAGCCTAACCTCGGCGAAGTAGTGACGAGGGTAGGACACGACAACAAATTGTACATGTGCAGTTTATTGGTATAGTAGAAAAATAAACAGGAATACAGTTACGGGGAAGAACATGCTGGGGATAAAAGATAGCAAATACTGAAATGACGGAAACGAATCAACAGTCTAAAATATCCGAAAATAATAATGGGGATTGACAACACGAATTAAACTGTGAAAAGAAATGGCACGGCATGTCCTCTTGTGCATAACAATAATAAATATGGCACGGAATGTCCCCTCGTGCATAAACAATAATTAATCAGCATGGAATGTCCCCTCGCGCATAAATAATAATCAATCGGCACGGAATGTTCCTTCGTGCATAAATATAATCAATCGGCATAGAATGTTCCTTCGTGCATAAATAATAATCATCGGCACGGAATGTTCCTTCAGGCATTAATAATAATCATCGGCACGGAATGTTTCCTCGTGCATAAATAATAATCACTCGGCACGGAATGTTCCCTCGTGCATGGTGAGTGTAAAAGAAACAATTGATATGAAAGTTTAACAATACGACATTTCAAATGTTCAGAAATAATCAACAAAATTTTATTGTCCCGGCAAGGACTCAGCTATAACCAATCTCACTCAGAGGTATAACGTCAACAGTAAAAATCCTCGACCGACCACATAGTCAATAACTTTCTACGTCATGAAGTGACCTCAAGGTACCACTTTCAAGGTTCCCAATAATTCACAACACGGAGAATATCAAAGAACATTAAACAACTCATCAAAATCGACTCACGGGCATGCTTGACCACAACATATAGGTACCAGTCACCTCACCTATACATTGGACATGAATTACACATAGAAAATAAGACTCTATACCTATTCCCTCAAGCTAAGGTTAGGCCAAACATTTACCTCAGCTCCAAGAATGCAAGTCAAGCCTCAATCACGACTTTTCCTCTTGAATCCGACTCTGAAACGATAATATCTAGACATAATTGACTTAATAACATCAATAATAATTCAATAACTCAATCCCAAAGCCTATTTTATACATTTTCCATAATTCTTCCAAAAATACAAAAATTCGACCCCGGGCCAGCTTGGTCCAAACTCGAGGTTCGGACCAAAACCCGATCACCCATTCCCCCACGAACCCGAATATACAATTTGTTTGAAATCCAACCCCAAAATGAGGTTGAATTCCCAAAATTTCCAAAAGCCCTAACTCTACCCAAAACCCCCAATTTCTACCCTTGATTCCATGTTTTTAGGCCTAGAATTTAGTGACTGATGAAGGAAAATAGAAGAAACAAGAGTTAAGATCACGTACCGAAGTGGTTATGGAAGAAAGGCAGCTTGGAACTCGGCTATGGGGCTTGGAAAAGAAGGAGATGGTGAAAATATGAAAATCCCATAATGGGTATTCTGTTTTGAGCATTTAAATAGCTGGGCAAAAATGCCCTACACGATTGCGACATGTCACATGCAATCGCGCAGGGTACTGGATCTAGACCATCGCGATCGTGAAAGAAGGAATTGCAATCGCAGAGTATACCAACTCAGACTATCGCGATCGCGACACGGAGATCGCGTTCGCAGTGAGCAAAATAGCACCCAGCCCCCAGCCCGTATTTGCACTACGCGTTCGTGTGTGGCCCTTCGCAATCGCATAGAGTACTACCCCCAGGCTCCACGATCGCAACCCAGGTCCTGCATTCGCGTAGGGTAATTTCCCAACCCCCAACCATAAACACACCGCGATCGCGTGAGTTACACCGCGATCGCGGAGAGTAAATCACAGAACATCAGGAAACAGCAGAACATCAGATTTTTCTAACTCTTTTGCACCCCGACACCTACCCGAAACTCACCCGAGCCCTCGGGGCTCAAAACCAAATATACACACGACTTCAAAATCATCCTACGAACTTATTTGAGTAATATAACCATCAAAATAACATCAAAAACAATGAATTAAACTCCAAAATCTATAGAATTTTCTCAAACTTCATAAACTTCTAAATTCTCCGATTTTGATCTGAAACACGTCAAACCAAGTCTGTTTCTTACCAAATTTTACAGATAACTCACATAACCCATATCGAACCTGTTCCGAGCTCCGGAACCAATATACGGGCTCGGTAACACAGAGTTCACATCAAAGTTCTTTTTCAAAAATCTTTCTTATTTTCAGAAAACAATTTTCTTTAAAAATTCATTTCTCATACTTGGCACCTCAAAATTCGATTTCGGGCATACGCCTAGGTCCCATATTTTCTTACGGACCCTCCGGGACCGTCAAATCACGGGTCCAGGTCCGTTTACCAAAAATGTTGACCAAATTCAACTTTATTCAATTAATTATCATAAATTCAACTGTTCAACATCTTTCCACATAAAGACTTCCCGGCTACGCTCTCTGACTGTGCACGCACATCGAGGTGAGATTAACGGAGGCTTTCGGGGCCTCGGAACATAGTTTTTGCTAAATTTACACAAGATGACCTTTTGGGTCATCACAATCTCCACCTCTAAAACAACCGTTCGTCCTCGAACGAACATAGAAAAATACCTGAATCGGGGAAAAGGTAGGGATAACGGCTCCTCATATCGGGATCGGACTCCCAAGTAGTTGCCTCAACAGGCTGACCTCTCCACTGAACACAAATCGAAGGACAACTCTTCAATCTCAACTGTTGCACATACCGGTCTAATATGGCTACCGGCTCCTCCTCATAAGACAAATCCTTGTCCAACTGGACACCACTGAAGTCAAGTACATGAGATGGATCTGCAATATACCTCTGGAGTATAGATACGTAAAATACCGGATGCACGGCTGACAAACTAGGTGGCAATGCAAGTCTGTAGGCCACCTCTCCTACCTTGTCCAGAATCTCAAATGGACCAATGTACCTAGGGCTCAACTTGACCTTCTTTCCAAATTTCATCATTCCCTTCATGGGCGACACCCGAAGAAATACCCGGTCGCCTATCATAAATTCCAAATCTCGAACTCTGTGATCCGCAGTCAATAACATAAGCTCGCAACATATCCTCCAAAGTCAATAACATAAGCTCGCAACATATCCTCCAAAATCTGAATAGTACACTCGGATTGTCCGTCCGTCTGAGGATGAAATGCGGTGCTCAAATCAATCTGGGTGCCTAACTCTCGCTGAAATACTCTCCAGAAATGAGAGGTAAACTGAGTACCTCAGTCTGATATAATGGATATGGGCACACGATGCAGTCTAACAATCTCTCTCATATAGATCCTTGCCAACTTCTCTGTTGAATACGAAATTGATACTGGAATGAAGTGTGCTGACTTGGTCAGCCTATCCACAATGACCCATACTGCATTGAACATCCTCTGAGTCCGTGGGAGTCCAACTACAAAGTCCATGATGATACGCTCCCACTTCCACTCGGGAAGCTGAATATGCTGCATCAACCATCGGGTCTCTAGTGCTCGTACTTAACCTGCTGACAGTTCAAACACCGAGCTACATAAGCTACAATATCCTTCTTCATCCTCTGCCACCAATAGTGTTGCCGCAAGTCCTGGTACATCTTTGCGGAGCCCGGATGAATAGAATATCGGGAACTATCGGCCTCCTGAAGTATCAACTCATGAATACCATCCACATCAGGTACACAAATCCGATCCTGCATCCTCAAAACTCCCTCAACATCAACCATAACCTGCTTGGAATCTCCGTGCCTGACTCTATCTCTAAGAACACATAAATGGCGATCATCATACTGCCTGGCCCGAATACGGTCAGACAAAGAAGAACGGGCTACGGTATGGGCCAAAACACTGACAGCCTCAGAAACCTCTAATCTTACAAATCGGTTGGCTAAAGCCTGAATATCCAAAGCAAGAGATCGCTCTTCGACTGATAAATAGGCAAGACTACCCATACTGGCTGACTTCCGGCTCAAAGCATCGGCCACCATATTGGCCTTCCCCAGATGATAAAGAATGGTAATATCATAATCCTTCTGCAACTCTAACCATCTCCTCTGCCTTATGTTCAACTCCTTCTGTTTGAACAGATACTGTAAGCTCTTATGATCCATGAAAACCTCACATGGCACACCATACAAATAATGCCTCCAAATCTTCAATGCATGCACAATAGCATCTAACTCCAAGTCATGAACTGGATAGATCTTCTCATGAACCTTCAACTGACGAAAAGCATAGGCTATAACCTTGCCATCCTGCATCAACACTGCACCAAGCCCAACCAGTGAAGCATCACAATACACGGTATACGATCCTGAACCTATGGGCAAAACTAACACTGGTGCCGTGGTCAAGGCTGTCTTGAGATTCTGAAAGCTCGCCTCACACTCATCAAACCACCTGAATTGAGCACTCTTCTGAGTCAACTTGGTCATCGGGGCTGCAATGGATGAAAATCCCTCCACAAACCGGCGATAATAACCTGCAAAGCCCAAGAAACTCCGGATCTCTGTAGATGAGATGGGTCTAGGCCAATCTCTGACTGCTAAAATCTTCTTGGGATCCACCTGAACACCCTCTGACGATACCACATGGCCTAGAAATGCAACTGAACTCAACCAGAACTCACACTTGGATAAAACTGACTATCCCTCAAAGTCTGGTGGAAGACTCTAAGGTGCTGCTCATGCTCCTTTCGGCTACGAGAGTAAATCAAAATGTCATCAATGAAAAAAATCACAAATGAGTCCAAATAGGGCCTGAACACTCGGTGCATCAACTCCATGAAAGCAGCGGGGGCATTGGTCAGCCCAAATGACATCACCAAGAACTCATAATGCACATAACGAGTGCGAAAGGCTGTCTTAGGGACATCAGACACCCTAATCCTCGGCTGATGGTAACCAGATCTCAAGTCAATCTTGGAAAACATTGAAGCACCCTGAAGCTAGTCGAATAAATCATCAATCCTTGGCAAAGAATACTTGTTCTTAATAGTAACCTTATTCAACTGCCGGTAGTCGATACACATCCTCATCGAGCCATCTTTCTTCTTGACAAACAATACTGGAGTACCCCAAGGAGAAACACTAGGCCTAATGAAGCCTTTATCCAGCAAATCCCGCAACTGATCTTTCAACTCCTTCAACTCTGGCGGGGCCATACGATACGGCGGAGTAGAAATAGGATGGGTGCCCTGAGCTAACTCAATACAAAAATCAATATCCCTGTCGGGCGGCATACCCGGCAGGCTAGCAGGCAATACCTCTGGAAACTCACGAACCACGGGCATAGACACTAGGGAAGGAACCTCAGTGCTAGAATCACGAACATAGGACAGATAGGCTAAACAACCCTTCTCGACCATGCGCCGAGCCTTCATATAAGAAATGACTCTACCAGAAGAATGACTAGGAGTCCCCCTCCACTCTAATGGAGGCACCCCTAGCAAGGCCAAGGTCACTGCCTTGGCATGACAGTCCAGAATAGCATAATAGGGGGATAACCAATCCATCCCCAATATAACATCGAAGTCAACCATATCAAGAAGCAAAAGATCAACCTGAGCTTCCAGACCACTAATGACTACTAAGAAAGCACGATAGACTCGATCTACCACTATAGAATCACCCACCGGTGTAGACACATGCACAACAGTACTCAAGGAATCACGGGGCATACTCAAATAAGGGGCAAAATATGAAGACCCATAGGAGAATGTAGAACCCGGATCAAATAACTCCGAAGCCTCTCGGCTGAAAAATGAAACCGTACCTATAATAACTGTATCAGAAGCCTCAGCATCAGGCCTGGCAGGAAAAGCATAGCACCGAGGCTGAGCCCCTCCAACCTGATCATCTCTGGGTCGACCTACTGCGGCTTGACTTCTACCTCTCGTGGCATGTCCTCCATCTCTATGAGTTTGATCTCTATCTCTGGCACCCTGACTGCCACCCCTAGCTAGCTGAAGGGGTGGGGGTGCGCCTGATGCGGGAACCATGGTATGGGAACCCTGATACTGAGACCCACCAGAACCTCAGGGGCAAAACCTAGAAATATGCCCCAATCCACCGTAAGTATAACAAGGCCTCTGCTGATGTGGCTGTTGCCTCTAGAACTGGCCCTGTCAACCCTGATAACCACCCTAGAAACTCTGAAGTGGTGTTGCACTGATAGGTTCTGGTGGTGAACCAATAGGAGCTGGCGGTGCACTGTGAGCTACCTGAAGTACCGACTGATAGGGTCTGGAGGGATGACCTCTACCTGAAGAATCCCTGCCCCCAGATGAGGCTCCACTAAATCGACCGAAGTGACAGGGCCTCTTGTCAGCCCCCTGACCACCACCCTGTGACATAATCATCTCAATCCTCTGGGCCACATTGGCCGCATCCTGGAACGAAATATCAGCACCTGACTCCTTGGCCATCTGAAGCCTGATGGGCTGAGCCAAACCATCAATAAACCTCCTCACTCTCTCACGATCAATGGGGAGTATCATAATGGCATGCCGAGCTAAAGTGATGAACCTGGTCTCGTACTGAGTGACAGACATAGATCCCTGCTGAAGGCGCTCAAACTGCCTCTGAAGATCCTCCCTCTGAGTAACTGGAAGGATCTTCCCCCCAAATAACTTGGAGAACTGAGCCCAAGTCAATGGTGCAGTCCTGGCTGGCCTTGTCAAGCAATAGTCTCTCTACCAAGTCTTGGCGGAACCCGAAAGACGAAAAGTAGCAAAATCAACTCCATTGGACTCTACTATGCCCATGTTACGAAGAACCTCATGACAGCTTTCCAAATAATCCTAGGGATCCTATGATGGTGCACCAGTAAATGTAGTAGTGAATAACTTGGTGAATCTATCCAATCTCCATAAAGTATCTGTTGACATAGTTGCTCCCACAACTGTCGGGTCCATAATGGCCGGAGCTACTCCGGACGTCTGAGGTGCCGGAGTCTCGAACTGAGGAGCTAGCTGCTCTGGCGTGCGAGTAGCAGGAGTCTGGGTCCCTCCCCCATAAAGTATATGTTGACATAGTTGCTCCCACAACTGTCGGGTCCATAATGGCCGGAGCTACTCCGGCCGTCTGAGGTGCCGGAGTCTCGAACTGAGGAGCTAGCTGCTCTGGCGTGCGAGTAGCAGGAGTCTGGGTCCCTCCCCCATCCTGAGAGACGGCTAGTGCAGTAAGAAAAAAACCGGCCTGAGCCACACTCTCCATGAGTCCCACTAAGCGGACTAGAGCGTCCTGAAGCACCGGGGTGGAAATGAACCCCTCTAGGACTTGAGCTGGTCCAACTGGAACTGTCTGAGTAGGAACCTCACCGGCAAAGTCTACATGTGGGTCCTCTACTGGGGCTACTGCTCTGGGCTGAGCCCTGCCCCTTCCTCGGCCTCGGCCCCAGCCCCTCATAGGAGCTGCAACAGGAGAATCGGGCTGCTGATCGGTAGATGAGGAAGCACGCGTTCTCTCCATCTGCGAGAGAATAGAATCGAAACTCATTTAGCATTTAAAATTCAAATCGTACGACAGAAAAGAAGAAAAGTGAAGTTATTCCTAACTTTGCAGCCTCTGGGGGATAAGTACAGACGTCTCCGTACCGATCCCTCAGACTCTACCAAGTTTGTCCGTGAGTTGTGAGACCTAAGAAACCTAGTGCTCAGATACCAACTTGTCACGACCCAAAATCCCACATCCAGGCTGTGATGGCGCCTAAAGTTGCACCTGCTAGGCAAGCCAACGTGTTAACTGTATTGATTTATTAACAAGTGAAAATAACAAACACTAACTATATAATTGAAACAAAGTGCGGAAGTATTAACATAATTCTAATAACGATAGCTAAAACACACAGAAATCCCTTTAAGTACAACCCAGAAGTGGAGTCACAACCTCACGAACCAGTCTAAGATTTGACTAAAAACAACAGTTTGAAAATAAAGGGATGTATCTGTCTGGAAAACACATAAATGACAGAATGAAAGATAGACAGGGACGCCGAGATCTACGAACGCCATGCAGAACTACCTCGGTGTCGTCTGGAATGGACTGAAGGACACTCCCACTAGCGATGTCCACTGGGTCCGGCTGCGTAATCTGCACAACATAAAGAAGTGCAGGTGTAGCATCAGTACAACCAACCCCATGTACTGAGTAAGTGCCGAGCCTAACCTCGGCGAAGTAGTGACGAGGCTAGGACACGACAACAAATTGTACATGTGTAGTTTATTGGTATAGCAGAAAAATAAACAAGAATACAGCACATGCTGGTGATAAAAGATAGCAAATACTGAAATGACGGAAACGAAACAAAAGTCTAAAATATCCGAAAATAATAATGGGGATTGCCAACACGAATTAAACAGTGAAAAG
Organism: Nicotiana paniculata; assembly: GCA_005239505.1. Classification (NCBI taxonomy): domain Eukaryota; kingdom Viridiplantae; phylum Streptophyta; class Magnoliopsida; order Solanales; family Solanaceae; genus Nicotiana; species Nicotiana paniculata. The sequence goes on along the minus strand of ML304806.1, from coordinate 55,269 downwards.
AAACGGCACGACATGTCCCATCGTGCATAACAATAATAAATATGGCACGGAATGTCCCCTCGTGCATAAACAACATAACATGGAACGGAATGTCCCCTCGTGCATAAAACATCACAATCACAGCACAAAATGTCCCCTCGTGCATATATATATATATATATATATATATATATATAAATCAACACGGCACAGAATGTCCCCTCGCGCATAAATAAAAATCAATCAGCACGGAATGTCCCCTCGCGCATAAATAATAATCAATCAGCATGGAATGTTCCTTCGCGCATAAATATAATCAATCGGCACGGAATGTTCCTTCGTGCATAAATAATAATCATCAGCACGGAATGTTCCTTCGTGTATAAATAATAATCATCGGCACGAAATGTTCCTTCGTGCAGAAATAATAATCATTGGCACGGAATGTTCCCTCGTGCATAAATAATAATCACTCGGCACGGAATGTTCCCTCGTGCATGGTGAGTGTAAAAGCAACAATTGATATGAAAGTTTAACAATACGACATTTCAAATGTTCAGAAATAATCAACAAAATTCTACTGTCCCGGCAAGGGACTCAGCTATAACCAATCTCACTCAGAGGTATAATGTCAACAGTAAAATCCTCGACCGACCACATAGTTAATAACTTTATACTTTATGAAGTGACCTCAAGGTACCACTTTCAAGGTTCCCAATAATTCACAACACGGAGAATATCAAAGAACATTAAACAACTCATCAAAATCGACTTACGGGCATGCTTGACCACAACATATAGGAACCAGTCACCTCATCTATACATTGGACATGAATTACACATAGTAAATAAGACTCTATACCTATTCCATCAAGCTAAGGTTAGGCCAAACACTTACCTCGGCTCCAAGAATGCAAGTCAAGCCTCAATCACGACCTTTCCTCTTGAATACGACTCTGAAACGATAATATCTAGACATAATTGACTTAATAACATCAATAATAATTCAATAACTCAATCCCAAAGCCTATGTATACATTTCCCATAATTCTTCCAAAAATACAAAAATTCGACCCCGGGCCAGCTTGGTCCAAACTCGAGGTTCGGACTAAAACCCGATCATCCATTCCCCCACGAACCGAATATACAATTTGTTTTGAAATCCAACCCCAAAATGAGGTTGAATTCCCAAAATTTTCAAAAGCCCTAACTCTACCCAAAACCCCCAATTTCTACCCTTGATTCCATGTTTTTAGGCCTAGAATTTAGTGATTGATGAAGGAAAATGAAAGAAACTAGAGTTAAGATCACTTACCAAAGTGGTTATGGAGGAAGGGCAGCTTGGAACTCGGCTATGGGGCTTGGAGAAGAAGGAGATGGTGAAAATATGAAAATCCCGTAATGGGTATTCTGTATTGAGCATTTAAATAACTGGGCAAAAATGCCCTACGCGATCGTGACATGTCACATGCGATCGCGCAGGTTACTGGATCTAGATCATCGCGATCGCGAAAGAAGGAATTGGGATCACAGAGTATACCAACACAGACTATCGTGATCGCGACACGTAGGTCGCGTTCGCAGTGAGCAAAATAGCACCCAGCTCTCAGCCCGCATTTGCACTATGTGTTCGCGTGTGGCCCTTCAGGATTGCATAGAGTACTGCCCCCAGGCTCCGCGATCACAACCCAGGCCCTGCGTTCACGTAGGGTAATTTCCCAACCCCCAACCATAAACATATCGCGATCGCGTGAGTTACACCGCGATCGCGGATAGTAAATCACAGAACATCAGGAAACAACAGAACATCAGATTTTTCTAACTCTTTTGCACCCCGACACCTACCTGAAACTCATTCGGGCCCTCGGGGCTCAAAACCAAATATACACACGACTTCAAAATCATCCTACGAACTTGTTCGAGTAATATAACCATCAAAATAACATCAAAAATAATGAATTAAACTCCAAAATCTATAGAATTTTCTCAAACTTCATAAACTTCTAAATTCTCCGATTTTGATCCAAAACACGTCAAACCAAGTCCGTTTCTCAAGTTTTACAGATAACTCACATAACCCATATCGAACCTGTTCCGGGCTCCGGAACCAATATACGGACTCAGTAACACAGATTTCACATCAAAGTTCATTTTCAAAAGTTTTTCTTATTTTCAGAAAATAATTTTCTTTAAAAATTTATACTCGGAATTCGATTCCGGGCATATATCTAGGTCCCATATTTTCCTACGGACCCTCCGGGACCGTCAAATCACGGGTCCGGATCCATTTACCAATAATGTTGACCAAAGTCAACTTTATTCCATTAACTATCATAAATTCAACTATTCAACACCTTTCCACATAAAGACTTCCTGGCTACGCGCTCGGGCTATGCACGCACATTGAGGTGAGATTAACGGAGGCTTTCGAGGCCTCGGAACACAGTTTTCGCTAAATTTACACAAGATGACCTTTTGGATCATCACAATATACCGCATCCAAACTTGCCTCGGGCTTTTAGTTAGCATAGAATTTCTTTACCATGTTCATGTTCACTGACTCACCGGGACGGAACAAGATTTCAAAACCCAAGTATCTGATGTTGTTGTAAGTCCCCGAGTACTTCATGTCTAACATGCCATCATCAATACTAACTTCCACGTAGGGGCTCACCACCGAAATAAAGGTCCGGTATCAATTTCTAGCCTGAGCTGGCACAGCCCGAGTGCCATACTTGCAGCCCGGTACTACATCCGCATCTGGATCTATGAGCTCCACTTCCTCCTCCACTGGAGTTGGGGGAGGTGCCCGTCTACCTCCTCGACGGCTACTAGAGGCAACCTCGAGGAACCTGTGTTAGCACGTTTGCTAGGACGAAGAGACATTGTACCAGCACAAGACGAACACAATTAGCCACAACACTTAAAACAAAAGGCAAGACCAAATGAGGTAACCACACCACACTTATGTTATTGGCATGTTCACAAGTATAATGTATATCAGGGACTGAGGCCACCCCATTGAAAGCACACCACAAGTAATCAACAACCCACCCAACCATCAATATAATATTACAATAACATAACCACAGACTGTACTAGTGTAAAATACAAAATCAAGAAGCTACACTAGTAACTAAGATAAGAAACAAAAGAAGTTATACTAATTTACTACTAACAAAATTACGAAGTTGCAATACAACACTACACAAGTACTTAGCATGAATCGGACACCCTGATTAGCACATAGCAACACCTTAGCATGGGGTGGTCAATCGATTATCACTCGGGGCTAACACGTTAAAATTTCACAACATAAGAACATGACCACCCACCGCACACTTATCATCAAGCATCATATCATCTCATAACAAATATCCTCTAATTAAGCATAACTTCCCTTCTATGTCATTGAGGCATTTTATCAAACATATTGTATTCATCAAGCTCAACTCATAATTACAACTTCAATTGGTCTAGGACCACTACACAACAATACTAATCAACCACCCAACAACAACCACAACAGTGTAATAATAGAACAAAGTGCTCCAATTTTGCACAAAATGTTGATATTCAATTTTTTCCTATAATATTTCCAAAATGTATATATACTTTCAAAATAATGCATGAGCATCAATTAGTATTTTTCTATAATTTTAAAGGATTTTAAATTAATTTATTCCATCATTTTATTATCTATATAATTATTAATTGCATAATAAATGATTTTATAATAATTTTATTGCTTAATTTTTATCATTTATATTTACATTAAGCTTTAATTATTTTATACATAATTATATTTACATTTGTAGGTTATAATTGCGATAACTTTGCAATAATAACCCATATGTGCATAATTACTTGATTTTACACGAAAATGAACTTTTATAATTTTAGAATATTAAGTAATTATTTTAAATCATTTTCAAACATAAATATAATTTTTATCATTTATTAGCTATTTCTATAAATTATTTTATCAAATTAATTGGGTATTTAACAAATAGCCTCTTTTAAACAAATTTTCGGACCTAGCCCAATACTACCTCAGCCCAATAATTATTTCCATTTTTATTAACCAAACGACCCCAAACCCTAATCATTTTTCTAAAAAAGGTCGCCCCTAAATCCCTTCCTCCTCTCTTCTCTCTCAACCTTCTCCCTAACCCTAGCCCTCCGCCCACCTGAACCCCTTCGATTCATGGTTTTTCTTTTCGATTCTAGGCCTTAACTGGCCTCCTATCTCTACTTGGTGTTCGACTTCAATGTTATTTAATGTAATCTCAAAGAGATTCGAACAGACCTGGTTCCCTCTGTCTCTTGGTGAATCCTTCTGTATTCATCCATTTTTTGTGAGTATCATCGTTTTTTCGTGTTTTCATGGCTTCAAATCTCCGGTCTAAAACTCGATTTTTCTACCTCTGTTTATCTTTGTACAAACCTAACTATTTTTGGCTAAATCAGTTCAGATCTCTTTAGATCTGAAGTGTTTTGAGTTTGTTTAGTAATTTCCCTTTTAGATTCTTCCGTTTTTATTACTATTATCAACCGATTTCATTTTTCCCTAAAAGCTACGGTTTCGATTTTTCAAGAGATTTCTGCAAAATATTTTCAAACGTTTAAGTGTTTAACTCCGGTTTCCTTTACTTCTTTGACTGGTTCTCATATCTATGTCTGCATGTCCTAGGGTTTCTACTGTTTGCTCTAATGTTCGCCCGTTTACTGTGACTCTGTCAATTAAAAGTGATTAACTTATTTTACTTGTTTAATTAGGGTTCAAAAATTGTGCTCTCCTTTTAAAAAAAATTGATATCTCTTTGAAAGGTTTTACCTATCTTTTCCTTATATGTAATTCGTAATTAGTACTACCTTCCTTAATTATATTGCTTGCTTGATTTTTGGGTTTTGATTGTTTTGACTGGCCTCTAATTGATTTACTACTTACCTTATTTAGCCTCAATCCTGTCTACTGATTTACCCCGTGAAAACTCTCCTTAATTTAAGTTGTACTTGTTGTTAATTTATTCTCGTTAAGCCCTAATTGACTGATTAATTGATGTTGCATGCCTTATTTGTGTGCAATTGATTTCCCTTGCCTTATTTGGTTTACTTTACTATGTTCCATATAAACCTTTCATTGTTCTGATTTTAAAACACGAACATACCTAGAAAGAACACAGAAACACACTCACAAACTCTCATTCTCACACCCTCTCAACTATAGTTCTTTCTGTTACTTCTACTCGATGCTCTGTCTAACCGGCTGAAAGCCAAGGCTAGACTCTTGAATCCTATATGATTTCACTAGCCTGTTTACTACTTCTCAACTAGTATGCTCATATTTCTGTTATCATACTCTATTCAATATGCTATGTAGTTGAACCTATGTCCTTCCTGTTTATTTCTCTTGATAAACATGACTTAATTCCTGTTAACTTGTCATGTCCTATATGTTAGTATGGTTAGTATATTCTGGTTTGATCCATGACACTTGTCTACTTGTTTCTCAGTTAGCATGCTTCAATTCCTGCCTTGTTTATGTGTTTTTTACATTAACATGTTCCTAGTCAAGTCATGATTCCTGTACTAATATGCTTTAAATTTCTGTATGGCTGTCTGATTAGCCATTTAACTTCAGCATGTTTCTGTTTGATCCATGATACTTTTTTATCTGTTTTTGAACTAGCATGTTTAGTTTCTATCACACTACTCTGCACTATGTGTTCTTTTGGCTGTTTACTCTTAATTGCAGCATGTTGTTCTGATCCCACCTAGTAATAGTTAATCAACTAAGCCAATTTATGCAATATGAAACCTTGTTTTGTTTATTGTCTAACTACTGAAATTCATGTCTGAATTCAGTCTGCTAAATATGGTTTTGTTTGTAGTTTTTAATCTTGTAATCTGTTTCTATTCACTTCTAAAAGTCCAAACTGTTTTTCCTAAAATTATCTCCTACTTTTACATACTATTTTCAACTCCCACTCTTAGATATCTAGGGTCCTTCCCACCCACCCTACCCCCACCCCCTCCTTCCCCAGTGTGAGCACTGCCTAGAAGTCCATGAGACTCCTCCAAACTCTGACACATTGGGGTTGGCGTTCCAAACTTGTTTACAAAATTTGTTTCTTTGAAAAGGTTCTAGTGTGAGCATTCCAGGCTCCCTATAGTATAGTGATTTTCATTATGTAATTCATTTGTATTGGCATGTAATAACAATCTTTGTAAAACAGATTTTGGGTTACTAGTAAAAGCTGGGAGGGATTTTATATATATATATATATTTTGTTGGGTTCGGGTAGAAATCATGCCTATAGGATTGTTGTGATTATTTATATGCATTAGAGACCATGCTTATAGGACTTATCTCATTATTTGTAGTCCTGAATTTCACATCTGCATCCTAGAAATCCTGTTATAGGACATTTATCAATTCTGCATCAAAATCATTGTTTGTGCATATTCTCAAGTCTCAATGTGCATTAGAAACCATGGATGAAGGATCTTCTTTGGGGAATTATTAAACCTGTATAACATTCTGTTAACATCTCCGCTCACTTAGATATCATGCCCATAGGAAATAAGTGTAAAACCCGTTTCAACACTTAAACATCATGCCTATAGGAAACACATATCAAAATCAGTCTTGACACTTAGACGTCATGCCTATAGGAAGTAATTGTAAAAAAAATTAGTTTTTGTGTTTAGATATCATGTCTATGGGAAATAATGCTTGTAATTAGTTTCAGCACATAGAAAGAATGCCTATAGGATCTAAAAAGATGAAATCTGCGTGTTAAAATTATGGTATGATTAACGCTTAGATACCATGTCTATAGGATTCTGCCTGGTTATCACTTAGGTGAACCTGTAAGATAATTAAAATCCTGAGTTTTAAAACCATGTTTGTTTGACTGCTTGTAAACGTGTCCATATTCAGTAAGTGATATAAAAATCAGTAGGCAAACTGATAGGTACTCACCGTCTTGCCTTAATAAAATTGTTGCATATTCTGTTTATGCTCATTTAGATATCATGCCTATAGGATCCTAAATCATTAAAAATCGCTTGTCTGAATAGCGTGCATTTGTTTGTCTATTTGTGGAGGTAAACATGATCCCCTTAATTGCTCCTTATGCGGTATTCCTACTTGATTTTTGTTTGTCGCTCAGTTTTTCTCCTTTTAAGCAACATAGGTGAGTCTAGAACCACCTTAAATAAAGGTCCTAAACACCTCCGGGGCCATAAGTAAGGGACGGGTAATGCACGCATAAGGCACGTACTGGATGTTATTAGAATGCTTAGGTAATAATTGAAAAGGTAGGGTAACTGGGTAGTAAAGGAGATGATGACATGTGCGCTAATGGGCGTAAAACCTCTATTTGAGGAAGGTTACCGAGTATTGCATAGAAGTGATCCTAGAGGGTAATAAACATAGGACCCCTTTAATTTCTGTTTTAAAGTAATCTCTATTTGTTCTTAAATTGTTTTATTTTCCTTTAAAGACTAATTCGCTTAAATTAATTTTGGTCGGGACCCACTATTGGGGACCTCGAGGGGTGCCTAACACCTTCCCCTCAAGGTAATTTCGAGCCCTTACCCAATCTCTGGTGATGTAAATCGATTTTTTGAGTTATTTGCTTTAGGTTCCCTAACGCACCTTAATCCGTTAGGTGGAGACTCTTCAAAACTCATACCCCGTCCCAAATGGAAAGGAGTTGTCCCAAAATGTCAAAACCACGGGCTCCGCAAGGGAAAAATGGGGGGCACGACAACATGGCGACTCTGCTGGGGATAATTAGGCTCTTACCATGACAAACTTGCTTTTGTGAATTAGTCTTAAGCATGCTTTATTCTGCTAATACGTGTGCACCCTTTCCCTTTCCCCTTTATGTGACTTTAGTTGCCTATTTTCAAGCATTTATGATTTCCTTTACTACAAAAACTGACTTGTTTCCTTGTTTTTCTTTCTTAAATGTCTTTCAATTATTAAATACCGCATTTATCATTTTTAACGTGTAAATACGTGACAACATGATATTTAATGTTGCATAAATCATGCTCAACATCATATTCCACTCGTGCGTAATCAATCCTACAGCAACGCTTGATGAGTGTTTTCGCTCTTCGTATATATCACCCTTTAAATTCGGAAAGGTTTATTTGCGGTAAAACTAGTCGATCAGCGGTGCAGTCGATGATTCTGTGCCTTTCCCCCTCAATTTGTCTACTTGAGGGTACCAGTTTAGACCTCTATAGAAACCTTACTCCGATTAATTGTACATGCATCATGGTCAAACCTAGCCGAGTTAATATGTTGTCCACATAATAATCCTTTAAGACAAACCTTGTTCAAAATTCCACCGGGGTTTCCATAATCCCAACGGACGCAACCACGATTTGTGCATTAATTTGGAGGAATAAGTGTCAATATGCTAATCACTTATGTATAAGTAGTCGAATCTGGAGGGGGAAAGGGTCTAACCTTATTTGTTTTGCATAAATGAGGCACGAAGTCCCAGGTTCGGCATGGTCCAAAGAATTCCACCATTGTTGTTGGATTGGTGGTAGGACCTTTCGCCAAGTGACAAGGACCATGTGAAAAGGTTCCTCGAAAACTTACCCTCTTTACTGGATATCCAACCAAACAATATGTTGATCGAAGCGGCCACTATGTTCTGGGACGGAGAAAGGTCTGTGTTCCATTTCGGCAACATAGAAATGACTCCTCTCTTGGAGGAGATATAGGGGATATGTTGGATTACCTTGGGACAGCCCGGGTTTATTGGAGCCGGAAATCGCACCGCTAGGGGATTCCTGAATATGATGGGTTTGAAAAAGAACGATGATTTGGAGTGCCTGAAGGAGTCCTACATACCCTTTGACTACCTCTATGAACGATATGGTCATAGAAAATCCTATTGTATCTTCCATGATGAATTCTCTATCACTTCCTTGGGTCATATACACCGCAGAGTTTTTGTGTTCGTTGTTTGCTTCCTGGGTATGATAGTATTTCCAAGCAAAGGAGACAGGATTCACACTAGACTGGCTATGGTAGCCAAAATCTTAATGGAGGGATCGAGGGGAAAACATATACCATTGTCCCTATGATCATAGCTGACATCTACCGAGCCTTGGACCGCTGCCAAAAGGGTTGAAACACTTTGAGGGTTGTAATCTGCTACTACATGTTTGGTTATTGGAGCATCTCCAAAGGGGTCAATATCGTCAAGAGTTTCCACGAAGGGCGTGGAGTGATCATATAGCCTTCCATCACCCTAAGAGAATAACTTACATCCCAGACAGGTTTGCTCAACCGGAAAATGCTATAGAATGGGCACAGTTTCTTAACAATTTGACTAAGGACCACGTTCAATCGATGTCCGAGTGGTTCCCTTCCAGTGAGTTCATCATCAAATCTAGGGACGCTCCGCACCTGGTGTTGATCGGGTTAAGGGGAATATACCCTTATATTCCCATCAGGGTTATCAGACAGGAAGGTAGGAAGCAAGTCATACCACGAGTTTCTAAAACGAGTCATTACAGGGCATATTTTCAGGATAACGACATCCCATACAAATTTGAAGCTCAATATATGTGGCACCTAAAGATTGTTGTAGAAAGAGACACCATCGAGCCATATAAGTACCACGCAGGGCATGCACGCTTTTACCTATCATGGTTGGAAGACAGCATAACAGGGGTAGTTGAGCCGGGAGTCGGTCAGGGGAACAGGGTCATAGAAGAAGTTGCTGAAGCCCAAGTGAAATACAATAAACTGCGCAAAAGGGTTCGTGAGTCCGAGGTTGAGCATCTGGAAAAACACAAGACTGATATGGAACTGATCAATGAATGGAGGTAAAGGGCTATTGATTTGAGCCCACCTATACCACTATTTAAGTAGCAAGGCAGGATCGAAGCAGCTTCTACCCGACAAGGTCGGGATCGATATCCACAGGGAGTTATGCAATGGAAGTCGAGTTTCTACTTGATTTAGTGGTGTTTCATGTTCTTAATTTCTATTCTCAACATAATTTGGTTTTGAATCTATTCTAAGGTTGAGTCTAAAAAGTAATATTATCTAACTAACGACAATATTTTTGTGGATTTTTATCAAGTGATTAAAGGAACTAGGGTTGCAACTTACTCCTAGGCAAGTGACTAATGGGATCTAAAATCTAGGATAAGCTTGTGAATTATGGGCAAATGACATAACCTCATACTGAATTACTCACTCAATACCTCTCGATAATTTGGGTGATTATGCCCGAATTGGCTTTCTCAAGCCCAATTAGGTGTTTCAACAAATCAAATGAAATGGCTCAAGTCGGGTATCACTATCTCTAGTTTCTACCCTTTTATTGGGGCTATCAATCTCGTGAGTTCACTCCAATACCTTGTTAGCCTATTTACCTAGACTTGGGTCATCTCTCTCAAGAATAACCCTAGTCCAAAAGGCATAGATTAGTGTTTGCAACCACTAATTCAGTCAATGAAGCATTAAAAATAGACTAAAAGTCATACACTCAATCAGAAATTCATCCTAAAAAAGAAGACCCATTAGCTACCCACACTAGGGTTGGGTCACAACCCTAGCTTGAGGGTCTACTTACTCATTATCATGCAAGAAATTAAGATAGATGATGAAAATAAACCCATAAATGTTGATTACAAGAATAAAATCTAAGAAGTATGGTAGAATCTAAACTAAAATTACTCAAAACAGAATAAAAACACTATTCACGAGCTCACACTCTTCTTTGATGCCCTTAAAATGAGAAAAAGTTGTATTTATAATAGGCTAAAAATACTGGACAAAATTGCCCCTATGGAGATTTCGCTCCCAGCGGAATTCTAAGTGCTCCAACGGATTGGCTTCCGCTGCAGCGGAATAACAACTACTGCAGCATTTCTGGACCTGGGTACTTTCAACATCTCTATTCCGCCCCCAGTGGAATTTCACAGCACCGCAGCGGTTACTGAAAGCACGGCCGCGTAATAATACCGCTGACCGCGCTATTAAGAATAACTTCAGGTTGGCAAGTCTCTGATCTTAGTAATCCGCTCCCAGCAGATATTTGAACGCTGCAGCGGTTCAGCTGGGTCTCAAAAGCAGAGTCTTCTGGAATTTGTACCAGGACAGCGGATGGAATTCCGCTGCAGCGAAGTGACAACCGCTGCAGCGGAATATTGGCATGGACAGCGGCTCAGCTGGGTTCTGGGCCAGTGCCAGTTCTGCTCCTGTTTGAGTTATCTTTAGTCAACATCTTCAATTCAACTCAAATCCTACAATTTAAACAACTTGCATCAAATTTCGGGAGTATCTTAATGCAATTTTACCTCAAAACCTAAGAAAACGAGAGTGAATAATAGGTTCAAATCCCTAGTTATCAACTCCCCCAAACTTAAGTCTTTGCTTGTCCTCAAGCAAACAAGATAACTCCCACCTCTGTAAACAAAAGAGAAAGTATTTCAGCTATTCAAATATGACTTCATCAAGCTTCAATTGGGACTAACAATTACCCTCAACACAAATGCATTATTGACAAGATTATGCAATGACTTTCTTGGTTCATTAGATCTAATGTGACACCAAAGCTTAAAGAGTTGACTCAGTTCGTCAAAGAGCTTCTCCCTTTCACCTAAGTCATTATGGATCCCAGACTCTTTGTCCTCAACTCTCCATGGGCTCATCTCACTAAATAGAATGCACTCTCAGAATTGGGATTATCAAGGGGTTCTCTCTTCACTCTCAAAAGAACGCCACAACTCCGACTTTAAGTACCATAGGCTTGCCCCTTGTGTAAATCACCACTAATGAACGCTCACTCAACTTGAGATCCTATAGGACTTTAATGGGGTGTCATGAAAGCTTTTTGGATCAAATTTGGACAGGATGAACTACTATAGACATCTCTCCTTAAGCACTCCATTTTTCACATTTTAGCTCAAGATTTTCTTTGACTCTTTGAGTCTTAATCTCTTCCTTGGGGGACTTAGAGAGACTAATTGTCGCTCTTTATTTTACTTGAAACTCACCTTTCTCCCTTTTTCTTTCTTTTTCATCATTTCAAGCCTTTTTACTTTTGCTTTATTGAATCCTTTCAACTCTTTGATTTTCTTGTTGCCTTGTTTTGCAATTCAACCTTTTCATTGGCCTTTCCTTTTATGACAATTCCTTTAAGCACTATGAATTTCCTCATCTCTCCCCCGAGCTTGTGATTTTGTCTATTTTTCATCATGAGTGCTCAAGGAAAGAATGGGTGCCAAGAGAGGGTCATTGGGGAATGGATGATGGTTTGTAATGTGGTTTTTGAACAAATAGGTTCAGGATCAGGCTCAAAAGGGGTTGACTAAGGATCTTTTCTTGGTAGGCTATAGAAGTCTTTTAATATCAACAGGGAATCAAGGAGGGCCTAAGATCATTTCACAAGTCGAACTCACTTAAGATTTCACCTAGAAAAACACTTGGGGCAAGTTCTAGACTTTTAGGCACGGCACTCGGGATATGCAATTCAAACCTCACCTCTCAAACCTCAGGATCGTTAAAGAGCATAGAGTCAAGGGCCCACAACAACCTCGATTTATATTGAACACTCTCATATGTCTACAACACCACCTGACGATAGTTTTAGTCAACTCAAGATTCTAAGGGTCACAATTAGAACCAGACTCGTTTGTAACTTGTCTCTAACCATGAGGTCAAAGTTAAGTATGTTGGTTCCAAGTGAAGCTTATTCGAGTCACATTTATTCACTACTTACCAAAACAAAGGAAAACAAAAACAAAAAATGAAAAATGGACGCAATCCCTTAAGAAGGTCGTCACACCGTCCGTCGTAGGGAAGAGACACCCGGTTCGCATAATTTCCACCCCTGGAAAGAACCGTGGCCTTAAGAAAACCAGGGGATTATTGATAACACAAAAAGTAAAGAAGAAGCTATAAATTCAAAAAGAAGTTAAACTATAAATGGAAAAGCTAAAGAAGTTATAAAGTACAATACGAAAGTAGAAATGAATATGTACAACAGGGGATTAAGACGAATATACATTAAGAGGGGAATGAATATATACATAGGAAGGGAAACCGAATATATACATACCAAGAGTAAAACAAACTAAGGGTACGGAAATGCAAATAAGGAAAAGAAAAATAGTATCAAAGGTTATTACAGCCCCAAAAAATGTCAAAGTATCTGAATCACCAAATAGAGGCCACCCCCTCCAATAAGAATTAGCATTGTCCTCAATGCTAGATGCCCAAAAATATAGAATAGGGAAAAGGGGTGAGAGAGAGTAAAGGAAAACTCCTTATGCTGCCTCTGTCTGTATGGAGTCGGGATCAGTTGTAGAAGAAGGCACAGTGATAGTGGCTGGAGAAGTATCCTGTGGAAGTGATGAGGTCTGTCTCTGGATCCTCAAGCTGGATCTCCATATCATCAGTCCTCGGGATGACTCCTCTGCGAACTTGGCTGAGGTAAGCTCCGGCTCCTGAACCTGTGCAACCTGATCAGTGGGTGCGGGCTATCCTATCAACAAATCAAGGGGGATGTCCCCTGCCGTGGTGAGCTTCGCGACCTCCTTCTTCAAAGCAGATTGAGTTGTCTGCATCTCCACCTGAACCTTCTTCATATCATCCTGGGACTTCTTCATTTTCTTCACAGATTTTTCCAAATAGTGAATCTTCTTCTCATGCTTGTCCAGGGTCTTCATGACCTTCTTCTGGTTATCAACCAGGCTCCTCAATGTCTCCTCCAATAATGGAGGCAGTGTAAGTTGTGCTGGAGTTGACTGAGCTGCAACAGTAGTAGAAAGATCAGTGAGCTTAGAAGAAGCTACCTACAGCTAGTTGGTGATACCAACTAGAGTCTGAGACACCCTCAGGGCAGTCTGAGGGTAAGTCAAAGATGTAGGCACTGGGACTGGAATGGAAATGGAAGGACCCAAGGAAGACTTCGGGCCGGCAGTAACAGTGGGCCCTCAACAGCAGTGGAACCCTCGACAGCAGTAGAGGGCCCAGCAGTAGTAGAAGTCTCAGCATCAGTAGAAGTACCAGTAGCAGTAGATGCAGTGTCTTTCCCTTTTTCCTTGGGGTTGTCCGGACCTTTCAGACCATACCATGAAAAAGCTGTTTTTGGCCTCACTGTAACATCAAAGTCCCTTCCCTCAACTTCTATGTCCCTGAAGTACATAGTGAGGAAGTTGGGAAAGGGATAAGAGGCCTCATTTCTCTGTATAATCAGGTCAATCACCCTGTCCATGATATTCCCGACATTGATCGGGATGCCATCCATAATTGCTCCAACAATCAGGGCTTGAGAGAGGGGCATGTCACTGTCATGAAGGATGGGATCTATCCGGCTGCAAACAAAGGTCGCCCAACCCTTGGCCTCGAAGCTGAGTGTGTTCCTGTAGATGACGGAACCTGCAATCAACTAAGCTGGAGTAGTCCCCGAGATAGCAATAACAGAAGCCAACCAAGGACGAGCCAAATCTCCCAAAGCCACTTTCTCTTGGTAGCGAGTATCATCTTCATTTACAAAACCCGCATAATCGTTGAATGCACTACCACTGTATAAGATATCATGTTCCGGACCTGAGTAAGATATGTGTACCTTTTTTTGTGGGCCACATTAGCATAAAACTCCTTCACAACATACTCATTGCCATCCTCAACTTTGCTAGTGAAGAAACCCCAACCCGCTCTTTCTTCAAATTGCTTCTTGACATTTGGGTTATGAGGTAGCAGATACTTAACAACGAAAGGCCTCTCAGGACTCAAGGACCTCTGGGGCCACCAATCTCAGAATTGGTGATAGGCCGTCTCAAAAACAAAACGATCATGCCACACTGATGGGTTTCTCGTCCGGAGAAGCCCTATTATCTGTACTTGGGTGTCACCACCCCTTCCATCATCTGGTGTCTCGTTGGAGCTCTCAAGGTTGATAGAAGCAGGGGCGGTGGACTGAGCTGCTGCACCGGTATCCTGGGGGGTGTGGAGTCACTGGAAAGACCCAAACTGTCCGAAGAGTTTGAGCTAGTAGGCTCGTTGACAAGCCTCTTGGGTTGGGACAATGCCTCTGCTAAGGCTGCTCCACTGTTTCCCTCCGATGCTTCCTGGGAGGGCACATATTCACTTGATTCATATTGGTCGGGAGTTAGCCTTTTTCGTGTTTGCTTTTTCCCAATGGTCTTTGTCGGGCCTAAGGGGGCTGCCTGTTGTTTTCTCTTGGCCCGACCTCGAGAAGAGTCACCCCTATCGGGTTGCTTGTCTGCTCCACCTTGTGATCTAACCATTCTACAGCATGTCAACGAAAATTGTTAAAACATGGTACACAAGTACCCAATAAAAACACAGACATCAGTAAGGCAGAGAAGAAAACAGTGTAGGATGCAAACTTTCGCTGTCAGCGGAAAAATAAGCGCTACAGCGGAAGGGTCACCGTTGTCAGCGGAATACTGGCCACTACAGTAGAATTTTGGGGATCAGACTACCCCATTCACTGATGTTTCAAAGCGCGCCCAGCGGAATACGGACCAATGCAGCAAAAGGCCACCGTTGTCAGCGGATTTTTGGCCGCTGCAGTGGTTTTCATCAATCAAAAATAGCAACAGATGGTTCTGCTGTCAGCGGATTTTTGGTCCACTGCAGCGAAAATTGCATTTCAAATTGTTAAACTTCTAGATGATTCCGCTGTCAGCGGATTTTTGGTCCGCTGCAGCGGAGTTCAACACTGACATGCACTAACAGTGGTGTTCAAACTAGGTTGTACCAATTTTTGAAAAATTTGACATGAAGCACATGTGTTAAGAACCCTATATCCCCTTAGGCAACAAGAAATCACTACCCCATAGATTTTAACACATTGGTGAAACATGTTCAAGCATTAGGGATTAAATTACTACCTTTCTAGAAAAGAAAACTAATAAGAACATGCTAAAAGTTAAAATGTACAATTAAAATCAAATAATATGAACATACCACGGCTAGATGATGATGATGTTAAGATGTGATAATTTTTTAAGCTCAGATGTACAGTGTAGAGGTTAAGAACAATAAAACCTATCTATGAGAGCCAAATGGGTGAAAAGAGTAAAAGAAGGGGGGGCCTGCATATTTATAAGGGAAAAATAGGGGCCCACCGACTTACCTAGCGCCGCAGCGGAATTTTACCACTGACCGTGCTTTTAAGCATTTCACAGAGCTGGGCACCAAAGATCATCACTGTCAGCGGAATTTTGCCGCTACATCGGAATCCCACTGCTGTCAGCGGATTTCCAATCGCTGCATCGGAATGGAGATCCAGAGAGTTGTGACCTTTCTGGAATTTTGGTTCAACCATGACGCGACAGCGGAATGTTTTTCGCTGCAGCATTTTTCTTACCGCAGACCGTGAAAATGTGACCGCTGCAGCGGTTTTGAACTGGTAGCCATTTTTTCCCAGATTTTGTTCCTACACTGCATCCACCAAATCCTACACCAACTTCACAAACAGGTTAGTTCAAGAAAAATCTACTCTAACAAGAAGAAACAAAAAGAATGAAAATAAAACACTTGGGTTGCCTCCCAAGAAGTGCCTGATTTAACGTCGCGGCACGACGCATGTTACCATGATCAAGTGAATTTCAACAAAGCCACCAGGTGGCTATCTTCACACGTTCCCAAGTAGTGTTTGACCCGATGCCCATTCACACAAAAAATTTCACCATTCTTCTTTTTTAGATCAAGGGCACCAAAAGGTGTAACCATTACTACCTCAAACAGACCACTCCACTTTGATTTGAGTTTGCCCGGAAAGAGACGAAGCCTTGAATTGAATAGCAATGCCAAGTCTCCCACTTTGAATTCCCGATGCTTAGAATACTTTTCATGAAAATACTTCATTTTCTCCTTGTACAAAGAAGATCTTGCATAGGCATGGAATCTAAACTCATCAAGCTCATTAAGGTGATCTACACGAAGATTTGCAGCAGAGTCCCAATCCAAGTTCAACTTCTTCAAAGCCCAAAGTGTCTTGTGCTCCAACTTAACCGGGAGGTGACATGCCTTACCATACACCAACCGGTACTATGACATACCAATCAGGGTCTTGAAGGCAGTCCTATGTGCCCAAAGTACATCATCAAGCTTTTTAGACCAATCGGTCCTATTTGCATTCACGGTCTTGGACAAAATGTTCTTGATTTCCCGATTTGAGACTTCAGCTTCCCCACTGGCTTGAGGATGGTAAGGAGTGGACACTTTGTGATTTACCCCATACTTGGCAAGTAACGAATCAAAATCCCGATTGCAAAAATGAGATCCCCCGTCACTTATGATAGCCCGAGGAGTCCCAAATCGTGTGATATTTTTCTTGAGAAAACCAACCACACTCTGGGCTTCATTATTGGGCAAAGCCACGGCTTCAACCCATTCTGAAACATAATCCACATCCACGAGAATGTAGGTATTACCACACGAGATGATAAACGGACCCATGAAATCAATGCCCCACACATCAAATATATCAACCTCAAGGATCGTTGTGAGGGGCATTTCATCCTTCTTTGATATACCACCTGCTCTTTGACATTTGTCACACCTCTTTACCAATCCACTCACATCTTTTTACAAAGTAGGCCAATAAAATCCGCAACTTAGAACTTTTGAAGTTGTCCTTGCCCCACCATGATGACCACCGTAGGGCGAAGAGTGGAAAAATCAAGAATGGACATTTGCTCTTCTTCAGGGACACAACGTCGTATGACTCCATCATTTCATATTTTGAACAAATACGGCTCATCCCAATAATAATCCAAGATGTCCTGTCTAAGTTATTTCCTTTGGTTAGAAGAGATCTCAAACGGGACAACATCGGTACCAAGAAAGTTGACAATGTCTGCAAACCATGGCATGTCTTGCATAGAGACTAAGAGAAGCTGCTCATCCGGGAAAGTATCATTGATCTCAAGGCCATAATTTGTCCTTCCTTGCTCTTCCAACCGGAATAGATGATCGGCAACTTGATTTTCGCTCCCCTTTCTGTCAACAATTTCTGGATCAAACTCTTGGAGCAATAAGACCCACCTCATAAGCCTAGATTTTGAATCCTTTTTCATCATTAAGTACCGGAGCGCCGCATGATCGGTGTGCACTATCACCTTGGCGCCCATAAGGTAAGGCCTAAATTTATCCATTGCAAAGACAATAGCTAACAATTCCTTTTCGATGACGGTGTAGTTAACTTGGGCGGAATTCATGGTTTTTCTTGCATAATAAACGGGGTGAAAGATTTTGTTCACCCTTTGGCCCAAGACCTCACCCACCGCCACGTCACTTGAATCACACATGATCTCGAAAGGAGAGCTCTAATTTGGTGCGGTGATTATTGGTATGGTAGTCAACTTATGCTTCAACAACTCAAAAGCTTGCATACATTCCTCATTGAACTCGAACTTGGCATATTTCTCCAATAGCTTGCATAGGGGATTTACCACTTTTGAAAAATCTTTAATGAATCTCCGGTAAAATCCCACATGCCAAGGAAACTACGAACTCGCTTCACCGAAGTTGAAGGAGGCAACTTGGAAATAACCTCGATCTTGGCTTTATCCACTTCAATGCCATCTCTTGAGATTTTGTGACCGAGGAATATGCCCTCTTCGACCATGAAATGGCATTTTTCCCAATTCAATACAAGGTTGGTTTCTTCATACCGGGCAAAGACTTTATCAAGATTTTGCAAACACTCCTCAAATGAGTTCCCGACCACGCTGAAGTCATCCATGAACACCTCCAAGATATATTCAACCGTATCAGTGAAATATCCATCATGCACCGCTGGAATGTGGTGGGTGCATTGCACAAATCGAATGGCATCCTTGAAAAAGCAAATGTCCCGTAGGGAAAGGTGAAGGTTGTCTTTTCCTGATCTTCTGGGGCTATGAGAATCTGATTGTATCCTGAATACCCATCCAAGAAACAATAGAAAGCCCGCCTGCAAGTCTATCAAGCATATGGTCCATAAATGGCAATGGAAAGTGATCCTTTCGGGTCACCTTGTTCAGCTTCCGGTAATCCATACAAACCCTCCAGCCAGTCACGGTCCGCGCGGGAATAAGCTCATTCTTGTCATTCTGCACCACTGCCATCCACCTTTTTTCGGAACACACTGCACTGGTGAACCCCAACAAATATGAGAGATTGGATAAATAACTCCAGCATCAAGCCATCTGATTGTCTCCTTTTTTACCACCTCTTGCATTGCCTCGTTCAACCTCCGTTGATATTCCATGGATGGTTTTGCATCATCTTCAAGAATAATTTTGTGCATGCAAAAGGCAGGGATTATGCCCCGAATATCATCTAGAGTCCAACATATGGCCTTCTTTCTCCTTTGGAGCACTTTGAGTGTAGAATCTACCTGCAATTGGGTTAGGCAAAAAGAAAGTGTAATAGGTAAAGTACGAGAAGGACCCAAAAATTCATACCTAAAGTGTGGTGGAAGGGGATTCAACTCCAAGGTAGATGGCTCCTCGATTGAGGGCTTTGTCGGAGGAGTTTTCCCATTCTCCAAATCCAAAGATAGCTTGCAAGGTACATAAAAATAAGAACACATGCCTTGCAATGCATTGATACACTCGATCAAACCATCCACCACAACATCGTCATGATTCATAAACTGCTTCCACGAGATCTTCAACATTTATCATTGAGCTTGTTTCATCAATTATGACCTCGGTGACAAGGTCCACAAAAGAACACACATCCGTGCTATTGGGTTGCCGCATTGATTTGCAAACGTGGAAAACGGCCTTTTCATCACCCACCCGGAAGGTGAGCTCACTGGCCTCCACATCAACCAAGGACTTCCCCGTTGCAAGGAAAGGTCTTCCCAAAATAATTGGCACTTGATAATCGACCTCACAATCCAATATCACAAAATCCGCAGGCAAGATGAATTTGTCGACCCGCACCAAAACATCATCAATGATGCCCAAGGGTCACTTCATAGTTCGATCCGCCATTTGAAGTTGCATGGAAGTTGCTCTAGTTTGGCCAATTCCCAAGGTTTTAAAGACAGAATAAGGCTCAAATTGATACTAGCACCCAAGTCGCACAATGCCTTGGCAAAATCAACACTACCAATAGTGCAAGGAATAGTGAAAGCTCTGGGATCCTCTAGTTTGGGTGCCATTGAGTGAACAATTGCACTCACTTGGTGGGTCATCTTGATTATCTCACACTCCATGGATCTCTTCTTTGTGACCAAGTCTTTCATAAACTTGGCATACCTGGGCATTTGTTCAAGTGCCTCAACTAATGGTATATTGATGGACAAACTCTTCATCATATCTATGAACTTCTTGAATTGATTCTCATTCTTTTTCTTAGCCAACCTTTGAGGATATGGAGGAGGAGGTCTAGGCAATGGAATCTTGACTTTTGGCACAACCGGCTCAGGTATGTCAATTATGTGTTCCCTAGACGGGTTCACGTCATTTTGTGTTTCCTCCTCATTATCATTTATGTCAATCCTCACTTCATTATTCATCGGTTCTTCAACGACATTTTCAACCTCAATAGGAACCTCAATATGTTGCAAGTCATCATCATCACCAACAATCCTCTTTTGCTTTGAAGAACTAGCCTCACCACCCCGACCACTCCTTGTGGTCACCGCCATCGCATGTTCGGTATTGTTGTTATTGTTCCCACCCTTAGGGTTCACCACCGTGTCACTGGGTAGTGCCCTCTTCGGGCGCGTATTCAAAGATTGTGAAATTTGTCCCATTTGGACCTCGAGATTGCGGATTGAGGTAGTGTGGGAGGCAATTTGAGCATCCGAATTCGCATTCCGTTCCATCATATGATTAAACATTTGCTCGATCTAGACTATGTCATTTCTTGAGAAACTTTGACCTTGTGATTGATACAGGGGTGGATTGTTGGGTTGTTGATACATCGGGGGCCTTTGAAAGCCCGACCCCCGATTTCCATTTCCAGCCCAATTGCTATTGTTGTTCCCGTTCCAAATTGCCTCCCCATGGTTGATTGTTGTTCCCCCAATTGCTAGAGTTTTTATTATTGTTCCAATTATTTTTCCTTTGATTGATCCAGTTTTGGTTGTTACCTTGATTGCTCCTTTGCCCTTGAAAATTGTTGGCATACATTACATCTTCATTTTTCTCATCATAGGAATCCTCTTGAATATACCCACTCACTCCTTGGTCACATTGGTAATTGTTGTTTTGAATTTGATTTCCATGATGCCTTCGCTTCTTAACCAAAATATTTACCCCCTCCATAGCATGCACTTGCTTTGGGCCTTGTAATTGTTGAAGTTGAACCTTAGCAAGTTGATTCATGGTAGTGGTAATCTCGGCAATGGCTTGCCCATGGTCCTGTAGCTCTTTGTGGATATTTATCACACTTGGATCACCCTGGGGCACATTTGCCTGACTCTTCCATGATGACGAAGTGTCAGCCATTTCATCCAAGATGTCAGATGCTTCATTGTAAGATAGCTTCATAAAGTTGCCCCCAGTGAGTTGGTTGACCACACACAGATTTGTAGTATTAATGCCTGGGTAAAAAGTCTGTTGTATCATGGCCTCTATCATGTTATTGTTTGGGCATTCTTTGACCATAGTTCTGTAGCGTTCCCAAATCTCGTGAAGGGCTCATTTGGCTCTTGCTTGAATGCCAATATCTCATCTCTCAAAGCCTCTATATGCCCGGGGGAGAAAAACTTGGCAATGAACTTATCCGCCAATTCATCCCATGTAGAGATAGAATGATTGGGGAGTCGTTCAAGTCGATCCAGCGCCTTCCCTCATAGAGATAAAGGAAATAATCTGAGCCTCAAGGAATCCTCCGATACATTAGTTTGCTTGCTCCCCCAACATGTGTCTACAAAGCCTTTTAAGTGCTTGTAGGCATTTTGATGGGGAGCTCCCGTGAAATACCATCGTTGCTCCAGAAGTGTCAACATGACATTAGTGATTTGAAAGTTTCCCGCCTGAATTTTGGGTGGGACAATTGCACTGGTGTACCCCTCGTTTGGAAGCACCCGAGGATCAACTCTTGAAGGAGGCAGGGGAGGGTCTGGAATATTATCATTGGGATTGTCCTGTCGGCCCCGTCTTTGGGGTGGAGGAATTTGATGAAACTCCTCTTCCCCGTTATCATCTACCTCCTCCCCCGGTATAATATTTTCCAGAGGATCAGCCATAAGTACCTATATTGATTGAAACACGCAAGTTAACAAAAAAAAGAAGGAAAGAAAAACAATCTACACCACTACTCAAATAGATAGTCAACACCGTCTTAACTCCCCGGCAACGGCGCCAAAGTGATTTGAGCCCACCTATACCACTATTTAAGTAGCAAGATAGGGTCGAAGCAGCTTTTACCCGACAGGGTCGGGATCGATATCCACAGGGAGTTATGCAATGGAAGTCGAGTTTCTACTTGATTTAGTGGTGTTTCATGTTCTTAATTGCTCTTCTCAACATAATTTGGTTTTGAATCTATTATAAGATTGAGTCTAAAAAGTAATATTATCTAACTAACGACAATATTTTTGTGGATTTTTATCAAGTGATTAAAGGCACTAGGGTTGCAACTTACTCCTAGGCAAGTGACTAATGGGATCTAAAATCTAGGATAAGCTTGTGAATTATGGGCAATGACATAACCTCATACTAAATTACTCACCCAATACCTCTCGATAATTTGGGTGACTATGCCTGAATTGGCTTTCTCAAGCCCAATTAGGTGTTTCAACAAATAAATGAAATGGCTCAAGTCGAGTATCACTATCTCTAGTTTCTACCCTTTTACTTGGGCTATCAATCTCGTGAGTTCACCCCAATACCTTGTTAGCCTATTTACCTAGACTTGGGTCATCTCTCTCAAGAATAACCCTAGTCAAAAAGGCATAAATTAGTGTTTGCAACCACTAATTCAGTCAATGAAGCATGAAATAGACTAAAAGTCATACACCCAATCACAAATTCATCCTAAAATAGAAGACCCATTAGCTACCCACACTAAGGTTGGGTCACAACCCTAACTTGAGGGTCTAGTTACTCATTATCATGCAAGAAATTAAGATTGATGATGAAATTAAACCCATAAATGTTGATTACAAGAAGAAAATCTAAGAAGTATGGTAGAATCTAAACTAAAATTACTCAAAATATAATAAAAACACTATTCATGAGCTCACTCTCTTCTCTGATGCCCTAAAAATGAAAAAAAGTTATATTTATACTAGGCTGAAAATACTGGACAAAATTGCCCCTACAGAGATTTCGCTCCCAGCGGAATTCTAAGCGCTCCAACGGATTGGCTTCTGCTTCAGAGGAATAACAACTTCTGTAGCGTTTCTGGACCTGGGTACTTTCAGCTTCCGCCCCCAGCGGAATTTTACAGCGTCGCAGCGGTTCCTGAAAGCGCTGCAGCGTAATAATACCGCTGATCGCGCTATTATGAATAACTTCAGGTTGGCAAGTCTCTTATCTTAGGAATCCGCTCCCAGCGGATATTTGAACGATGTTGTGGTTCAGCCGGGTCTCAAAAGCAGAGTCTTATGGAATTTGTACCGGGACAGCATATAGAATTCCGCTGCGGCGAAGTGACAACCGCTGCAGCGAAATATTGGCATGGACAGCGGCTCAGTTGGGTTCTGGGCCAGTGCAAGTTCTGCTCCTCTTTGAGTTATTTTTAGTCAACATCTTTAATTCAACTCAAATCCTGCAATTTAAACAACTTGCATCAAATTTTGGGAGTATCTTAATGCAATTTTACCTCAAAACCTAAGAAAATGAGAGTAAATAATAGGTACAAATCCCGAGTTATCAGCTATCAAATCTAATGAAAGGCTGGAATATTTGGAGCGGGGTCTGATGGAGCTGGAGGGGAAGACGAGGAAAAGAGTCGTCGACTGCAAGAATGCTGAGGGAATCGAAGGAGGATATCTAGCAAGGGTGTACCTGCTGTTGGGCATGCACGAACTGGGGAACCTGATCGATGGAGCTAGGAAGATCAAGTCTGGGGAAGGTCCTTCTGGGACCAAGTAGATTAGATTTACCTGCTTTTTTCAAATGTAATAAGGCTAAGTGTCATTAGTGACTCATGTTATCTTAGTGTCATTTTGTATTCATCTATTTTACATTAATGAAATGAGGCAGTTATTGGAGCTTATGTTCTTCAAATCAACTTGTCACTAGGCCTACCTCGGTACAACAAGGCTCCCAAAGTAGGAAGAAAATATACATTCTCGCAATATGTGTTTAAATGCGGTGAATACTTCCTTTTTAGAACCCTTACTGACTTGGTTACCTTTTGTTTTTATTTCATTTTGATTATTCCATTCCCCAAGGTTGGTTCACGAACACTGGCATCATCAGCTTATCATACCAGATCTAGAGGCCCTCCACCTCATCCTCCTCCAAGTGCATCAAAAGGCAAAGGGAAAGCTAAGATGGATAATATGAGTGGCGACAACACCGCACATGCAGAGAATGCGGAAAGTTCTGATGGTCGGAGTACTCCGGCACCAAATGACTTGGTTTTGCATCTTGAAAAGAAAATACTTGAACTAAAAGGTGATCTTGAGCAGGTCCGTAACTAGGCAAACCTCTCCCTCACACTAAATGTCCCGGATATCAACCATCTAAATGCCCAAAACCCAGTACCTCCTCAGAACACACCCAACCAACGCCCGCAGAATCCTCCCGCACCCCACCAATATACAAACCCTCCTCAAAATCCTTTACCCATACCTACACCTCCTCAACATCAGAATCTCCCAATTCAATATCCGCAAACCACTTACCACACTCCTCAGAATACCCCACAGCCTATCCTCGATCCTCAAAATTCAACCAATGATCACCACT
The DNA here is from genome assembly GCA_005239505.1 of Nicotiana paniculata. Taxonomy (NCBI): domain Eukaryota; kingdom Viridiplantae; phylum Streptophyta; class Magnoliopsida; order Solanales; family Solanaceae; genus Nicotiana; species Nicotiana paniculata. Next base: position 30,393 of record ML304806.1, on the reverse strand, counting down.
ATACCCAAACTCCTGGCCTTTACCAAAACAACCCCATATACGTGGAAACCTTACCCCACTCTACTCAACCAATCTCATACACACCAAAATCTGCCGATAAGGACCTGCTCATTAACAACATGGTAGAGGATCTCAAGAAACTCACAAGACGAGTTCAGGGTGTTGAGGGAAGCAAAGGAATCGAAGGTTTGAATTATGAAGATTTATGCATTCAGCCAAATGTGGAACTACTGGAGGGTTACAAGCCTCCTAAGTTCGAAATTTTCGATGGAACAGGTGACCCAAAGGTACATTTGAGAACCTACTGTGACAAGCTCGTAGGGGTTGGAAAGGATGAAAGGATTCGAATGAAGCTCTTCATGAAAAGTCTTACGGGAGATGCCCTGTCCTGGTACATAAGTCAGAATCCTAAGAAGTGGGCCAATTGGGTGAGCATGGTGTCCGACTTCATGGACAGATTCAGATTTAATACGGAGAATGCGTCGGATGTCTTCTATATCCAGAACTGACTTTCCGCGAGTATGCTACTCGGTAGAGGTCGGAAGCAGCCAAGGTTAGACCAGCATTAGAAGAGGAACAGATGAACAAGTTCTTTGTCAGGCACAGGATCCACAGTATTATGAAAGGCTAATGGTTATAGAGAACCATAAGTTCTCTTATATCATTAAACTCGGAGAAAGGATTGAAGAGGGTATTAAAAGAGGGATGGAGACAAATTTTGAGGCCCTGCAGGACACGAATAAAGCATTGCAATCAGGTGGTATATTGAAGAAGAAAGATTTGGGAACAGTAATGGTTGCCCAAGGACCTAAAACTCCATTTGTATACCAGACCCCTCCACTCACATACCAAACACCTCCACCCGCATACCAACCTTCGCCTCCCAGATATTCTCAACCCGCTACCACCTACCACACCTATAACATCCAACCATCCTATTATCAGTACACCGACATTGTTGAACCCATCGACCAGTTGTACGAAAGGTTAAAGGTTTCTTATGTCAACCTTATTCTCGATGTGGCAATGGATAATTCATCTCAATGGGTCAATCCAAACAAGACCTGTGCATATCATTCCGGCATGAAGGGACACACTATTGACGAGTGTCGTACCTTGAAAGACAAGAACCAAACATTGATTGATAGTAAGGTCATACATGCGAAGGAAGCTGCACCCAATATCTGCAACAGTCCTCTCCCAAATCATAGGGGTGGAGGGGTCAATGTGATAGAAACTGATGAAGAATGGGATCCCTAAGGATCAATCGGGCTTATTCGAGAATGTGATGATCCTAAGAAACCTGCAGTTACACTCAATCCCATTGTGGTGCAGGTACAGCCGCCAGTTGAAGTCGAGATAACCGCATCGGTTCCTTTAGAAGTAGAAACACCACTCATTCCATTTAAAGTGGAGGTGGACACACCTTTCACTGTAACGATGGCATCTACACCACCCTTCAGTTCCAATGTTGTACCTTGGGATTATGTGTCCGAGGCTAGAAGAAAGGGAAATTCAAAGATACAATAATCTGGCGCTGCACAAGGAATGACCAGAACAGGAAGGGTTTATACACCTGAGCATTTGGGAGAGACCACTAAGAAAGCTTCTAACAAATAACCCGTCATTGAAACTGGTCCAGACGACCTTTGGAGGAAAGTACAAGCAAGGGAGTATTCTGTTGTTGATCATCTGAACAAGACTCCTGCTTAGATATCTATCTTGTCGCTGCTGCAAAATTCTGAGGCACACAGGAATGCTCTAATGAAGGTGTGTGGAGAAATGGCCAATATGGTAGGGAGGGTTGTAGAAAGCCACAAAATCACCTTCCACGAGGATGAGCTGCCACCTGAAGGTTTGAATCACAACAGGGCACTGCACATCACAGTGCAATGTGAAGATAATTTCATTGCCAGAGTTCTGATAGACGGAGGGTCCACCTCAACATTTGTCCGCTGATAACTCTGAAGAGATTGGTCAAGGGCCTACATGAAATACGAGCAGGATCTATGAATGTGAAAGCATTCGATAGGTCACAAAGAGACACAATTGGAGAAACCAACCTATGCTTGCAAATGGGTCCTACCTGGTTCGATGTTGAATTCCAGGTACTAGACATATCCACCTCCTACAATCTGCTGTTGGGAAGGCCTTAGATACATGACGCTGGAGCTATCGCATCTACTTTGCACCAAGAGGTAAAATTTTAATGGAACCATCAATAAGTGATCATCCATGGAGATGGGAGCAACCCCATTTACACCAGTCAGACTGTTCCGGTGGTAGAAAATAGAAGAAAGTTAGGTGGAGAAACCTACCATTGCATCGAGCGTGTTAACGTGATTGAGAAGGATAAATGGTGGAGTAGAAAAATAGATATCATACCGGCATGGGCAGGGTATGAACCTAGTAAGGGTCTTGGTAAAAAGCTTCAAGGTATCTCCAAATCAGTACAGTTGAAGTGCCATGGCACAACCTTCGGGCTCGGATATCAATATACCTGGCAGGAATATCAGAATTGGTCGCCACCATGGCGTCGTCCATACTATCCTCTTGAGAAACCCGTGTCGCACCTGAATCAGACCTTCCATCAGGCCGATACAATATGGGGTCAAAGGAATAAGAAGCCTTGGCAGCATTGAGGAATTTGTTCTTGGAAGACGATGATATGGATTGTTGTGTAATAGTTGAGGAGGAGGAGGAGGAATACGGCCTCACTATCCAGACAGTGGAGAAGGGAGCATCTCTCAAGAACTGGACCGCTAAACCATCAAGGGCCCGACGAGTCTCGGGGTAGCAAGGTTGATAGCATTGTTTACTTTTGAAAATAATTTCCTCTTTTTCGAAAAAATTTATTTAAAATCATTTTGTTTGACATTCTAAATGGCTTGATGTTTTATTATTAATATTTTTCTTTCATATCTTTATCCCTACAACATTACTATTTCTTATCTTGATGAACCAACGACTGTGACATGTAATGGGACAACGCAACAGAAGGATAGTGATTCTGAAGAAGAGGATGCAATACCCGAGGAAATCGTCAGAGAAGTATAGGATTTTGAGAACAAACCTAAGTCCAACCTGGACGAAACTAAGATAGTTAACTTGGGAAATGTTGAAACCGTCAAGGAGACCCACATCAGCATCCACTTGTCTCCGTCAGAGAAAGAGGAGTACACTCGGTTCTTGAAAGAGTATGAGGACATCCTTGCATGGTCTAAAGACGATATGACCGGGTTAAGCACGTCCATTGTGGCCCACAAGTTGCCCACAAATCCAATTTGTCCACCCGTAAAGCAGAATCTCAGGAAATTAAAGCTTATATGAGCCTAAAGGTCAAAGAGGAGGTTATCAAGCAGATCAAAGCCAAGGTCCTCAAGGTAGTTGAATACCCAACTTGGTCGGCCAACATTGTACCGGTTCCAAAGAAATATGGCAAAGTCAGAGTCTATGTTGATTATCAGGATCTAAATAGAGCAAGTCCCAAGGATGATTTCCCGTTACCAAATATACACATTCTGATCGACAATTGCGCCAAGCATGAACTCCAGTATTTTGTAGATTGCTCCGCGGGTTAACATCAGATTTGGATGGACAGAGAAATCTGGTCAAAGCCTATCAATTCAGATGCATTCAAAAGATACTATGTGAAACCACTTTATGTCTCCTCATATGATGTAAATTGAACTACGCTCGACCTGATTCCCGTTTAAGAGGGGATACGTAGGCATCCCTGTGGGTTCAGTCACAATTTAATAAATTTCTATTTTTCCCATCATCATAAACTGGGGCAGAATTTTTCCCGTTCAAAATTTTGAAACAAGTTCAGCCAATCGCAGCATATAGAGCAGCCAGAAATGTTGTCTAGTCAACTGGGGCAGAATTTTTGAGGAAGACCCTAAAAATTCTATGGCAGAAGAAGTCGCGATGTCTCTGATCGTGTCACAGTCACTGGTTCATCTAACCAATTTTATAAACTATATTTTACTGTCTTTGAAAACTATGCATGCCTGATTTTGAAATAAACTCTTCTTTAGCAAATGCTTCCCCAATAATTTGAACAGGATCTTCAGACAGAGCGGAGCAAATCAAGCAAGCAGATGAAGACACGAACCAACCTTCCCCCTGTAAAACTCACGATTTTTCTTTGAATGCAGAACAAGGAATATGCACACCTTGGAATCACAACCTTCATAACAACAAATTTACCGAACTCATTCCCAGCTAAGAAATATTTTGTTATCACCTATTATTTATTCATTGCATGAGACTAAGATATGTCTTAATCCTGCATGATGCTAAGAATTGCCTCCGTATTTGCATAAGGCTAAGCTTTGCCTTCTATTTGCATGAGACTAAGCATTGTCTCAAAATTTGCATAAGACTAAGCATTGCCCCCACCTTGCATAAGGCTAAGCTTTGCCTTCTCCTTGCATGGGACTAAGCCCTGTCCCGAACTTTGCATGAGGCCAAGCCCTGACTCCCTATTTGCATGAGGCTAAGCATTGCCTCCACCTTGCATAAGGCTAAGCTCTGCCTTCTCTTTGCATGAGGATAAGCCATGCCTCCCTATCTGCATAAGGCTAAACATTGCCTTCACTTGCATAAGGCGAAGCACTACCTTCTCCTTGCATGGGACTAAGCCCTATCTCGAACCTTGCATAAGGCTAAGCTTTTCCTTCTATTTGCATGAGACCAAGCTCCGTCTCAATCTTTGCATGAGGTTAAGCCCTGTCTCCCTATCTGTATAAGGCTAAGCATTGCCTTCTCTTTGCATGGGACTAAGCATTGTCCCGAATCCCGCATAATACTAAGCATTGTCTCTCTTGCATTATGCTTATCTCTCGGGCTAAGCTCTGCCCTCAACTTCATACAAGACTAAGCCTTGTCTTGTTTCTTATAGCATCATGTCTTTGCACTTCATGGGCTGAAATATAGAGAACTTGTCCAAAGGCGTAATAGTCTGAAGGCACTATCCTCATAGATGGAAGACACCATGTCATGGTCTGAGGATCTCTCAAACTTGTACATCATTATTCAAAGGCGTCATGGTTCGGAGGCGTCATTCTCATGGCCCAAGAACATCATTTCATGTCCTGTGAATCCCTTACCGCACAATTCATGGCCCGGGACATCATGGTCTAAGGACGTCATCCTCAACCATCCAAGACAATTTTCATGGTCTGAAGGGAATTTGCATCATGTTTAAATTCACGCAAATTTATACGTATATGCTTGTAGTACATCTTCTGATTTGCAGGTGACCCGGTGAGTAACCATTATTCCAACAGAAGAAATCCCGCTCCAGTTTCCTTATACTATTTCAAGCCTGACCTCTCACCATGACCGTTTCACATATGCGAAACCTTGTATCCGTCCTTGCGACGACTTCATCAGTTTATTCCGCCAATGAATCCAGAACTACACACGGCCTGATTCTTGTAAAACCAAGGATATGTAGACAGCTCGGAAATCATAGTACGACCTATATCTCTTAGATCGCTCTATCCGGTCAAAATCTGCCATCATATCATTACTCGACAACTCTTTCATCCTTCCCGGTTAAAGAGGGGCAGATGTTGATACCCAATTTTTTCCTATAATATTTCCAAAATGCATATATACTTTCAAAATAATACATGATCATCAATTAGTATTTATCTATAATTTTCTCTAATCTTAAAGGATTTTAAATTAATTTATTCCATCATTTTATTATCTATATAATTATTAATTGCATTAAAAATAATTTTATTTCTTAATTTTTATTATTTATATTTATATTAAGATTTAATTATCTTATGCATAATTATATTTATATTTGTAGGTTATAATTGCGATAACTTTGCAATAATAATCCATGTGTGCATAATTACTTGATTTTACACGAAAATGAACTTTATATTTTTATAATATTAAATAATTATTTTAAATTATTTTCATACACAAATAGCATTTTTATCATTTATTAGCTATTTCTATAAATTATTTTATCAAATTAATTGGGTATTTAACAAATAACCTCTTTTAAACTAATTTTCGGACCCAGCCCAATCAACCCATTAACCCATAACCCAACCCAGTTACCCAATTCTTTAAACTCGCCCAACCCCTAGATCGAATCCTGGCCGTTGAACTTAGAGCTCAACGGTCCAGGATATTATTTCCATTTTTATTAACCAAACGACCCCAAACCCTAATCATTTTTCTAAAAACGGTCGCCCCTAAATCCCTTCCTCTTTTCTTATCTCTCAACCTTCTCCCTAACCCTAGCCCTTCGTCACCTGAACCTCTTCGATTCATGGTTTTTCTCTTCGATTCTAGGCCTTATCTGGCCTCCTATCTCTACTGGGTGTTCGACTTCCACGTTATTTGATGGAATCTCAAAGAGATTCGAATAGACTTGGTTCGAATCCCTTTATCTCTTGGTGAATCTGTCTGTATTTATCCATTGTTTGTGAGTATCATCATTTTTTCGTGTTTTCATGGCTTCAAATCTCCGGTCTAAAACTCGATTTTTCTACCTCTGTTTATCTTTGTACAAACCTAACTATTTCTGGCTAAATCAGTTCAGATCTCTTTAGATCTGAAGTGTTTTGAGTTTGTTTAGTAGTTTCCCTTTTAGATTCTTCCATTTTTACTACTATCATCAACCGATTTCATTTTTCCCTAAAAGTTAGGGTTTCGATTTTTCAAGATATTTCTGCAAAATATTTTCAAACGTTTAAGTGTTTAACTCCGGTTTCCTTTAGTTCTTTGACTGGTTCTCATATCTATGTCTGCATGTCCTAGGGTTTCTACTGTTTGGTCTAATGTTTGCCCGTTTACTATGACTCTGTCAATTAAAAGTGATTAACTTATTTTACTTGCTTAATTAGGGTTCGAAAATTGTGCTCTCCTTTGTTTTAAAAACGGATATCTCTCTGAAAGGTTTTATGTATCCTTTCCTTATATGTAATTCGTAATTAGTACTACCTTCCTTAATTATATTGCTGGCTTGATTTCTGGGTTTTGATTGTTTTGACTGACCTCTAATTGATTTACTACTTATCTTATTTAGCCCCAATCATGTCTACTGATTTACCCCGTGAAAGACTCTCCTTAATTTAAGTTTTACTTGCTATTAATTTATTCCCGTTAAGCCCTAATTGGCTGATTAATTGATGTTGTATGCCTTATTTGTGTGCAATTGATTTCCCTTGCCTTATTTGGTTTACTCTACTATGTGATATATAAACCTTTCATTATTCTGATTTTAAAACAAGAACATACCTAGAAAGAACACAGAAACACACACACAAACTCTCATTCTCACACCCTCTCAGGTGTAGTTCTTTGTGTTACTTCTACTCGCTGCTCTGTCTAGCTGGATGAAAGCCGAGGCTAGACTCTTGGATCCTATTTTCTTTCACTTTCCTGTTTACTACTTCTCAACTGGTATGCTCTTATTTCTGTTATCATACTCTATTCAATATGCTATGTAGTTGAACTTATGTCCTTCCGGTTTATTGCTCTTGATCAACATGACTTAATTCCTGTTAACTTGTCATGTCCTATATGTTAGTATGATTAGTATATTCCGGTTTGATCCATGACACTTGTCTACTTGTTTCTCAGCTAGCACTCTTCAATTCCTGCCCTGTTTATGTGTTTTTTAACTGAATTCATGTTCCTATGTGTTCTTCTGGCTGTTTACTCTTAATTGCAGCATGTTGTTCTGATCCCAACTAGTAATAGTTAATCAACTAAGCCAATTTATGCAATGTGAAACCTTGTTTTGTTTATTGTCGAACTACTAGAATTCATGTCTGAATTCAGCCTGCTAAATATGGTTCTGTTTATAGCTTTTAATCTTGTAATCTGTTTCTATCCACTTCTAAAAGTCCAAACTGTTTTTCCTAAAACTATCTCCTACTTTTATATACTATTTTCAACTCCCACTCTTAGATATCTAGGGTCCTGCCCACCCTCCCACCCCCTCCTTCCCCAGTGTGAGCACTACCTAGGAGTCCATGAGACTCCTCCGAACACTGACACATTGGGCTTGGCCTTCCAAACTTGTTTACAAAAATTTGTTTCTTTGAAAAGGTTCTGGTGTGAGCATTGCCCGAGGTCCCTGAGACCCTTGGGAACTTTTACACACCAGAAGCCCAGTTGTGTTGTTATGAACTGCTGGTGTACTCCAGACTTGATTGAAGGCCTGACTTCCAGGTTGACTTTGGACCTGCCAAGGTTCCCTATAGTATAGTTATTTTCATTATGTTATTCATTTGTATTGGCCTGTAATAATAATCTTTGTAAAACAGATTTGGGGTTACTAGTAAAAGCTGGGAGGGATTTTATATATATATTTTGTTGGGTTCGGGTAGAAATCATGCCTATAGGATTGTTGTGATTATTTATATGCATTAGAGACCATGCCTATAGGACTTATCTCATTTTATAGTCCTGAATTTCACGTCTGCATCCTAGAAATCCTGTTATAGGACGTTTATCAATTCTGCATCAAAATCATTGTTTATGCATATTCTCAAGTCTCACTGTGCATTAGAAACCCTGCATGTAGGTGTAACGAATCGGTCGGTCGTTACGTAGAACTTGCATTATAATTATTGTTATTGCCTTGTCATAGGTTGGTTATACTGTTTATGATGCGTTAGCATTGGTAGGCTCGGAATCGGATTGGTTGTGGTGAGAATTTAGTCACTTAGTCTTTAAGAATAGCCTTAAAGTGAGAGAAGTCAATTGAGAGTTGACTTATTGGTAAACAACCTCGGCTAGGATAGCTTCGTTAGGTGATTTGGGACTTAGGAGTGTGTTCGGAATAATTTTGTGATGTCCGGTGTAGAATTAGGCTTGAATTGGCAAAAGTTATTTTTTGGTGATTTCCGGTCGGCAGGGGAAAATAGGCTATCAGGGTCGGAATGGAATTCCAGAAGTTGGAACAGATTCGTAATGTCATTTTAGATATGTCTGCAAAATTTCAGGTCAATCGGATGTGTTTTGAATAGTTTCGGCGTCGTTGGTGGATTTTAGAAATTTTAAAGTTCTTAGGCTTGAATCCAACGTGATTTTGGTGTTTTTGCGTTGTTTTTGGTGTTCCGAGGGCCCGACTAAGTTTGAATGAGGTTATGGGATGTGTTGGTATGTTTGGTTGGGGTCCCGGGGGCCTCGGGGGTGTTTCGGGAGGTGAACGGACCAAGTTTGGGTGTAAGAAAGTGGCAGTTTTGTTGGTAATTCCAGGTACTGGTTTTCTCCTATGCGATCACGGGGAATAGTATGCGATCGCATAGGCTCGTTTGGGAGGCAGCATGATTCTTCTATGCGATCACCTTCGTGGGCCCGCGATCGCGTGGGTGACGGAAGTGAAAGATGTGTGATCGCGTGGGCTCTTGTGCGAACGCATAGGGTGTAGGCGTGTGGGTTGGGCTAGGTGAGCTAATGTTGTGCGAACGCAGGGCCTGGGCTGCGATCGCGTGGGGGAGCGTGGTCGATGCTATGCGATCGCGTTGCTCCTCACGCGAAACCACTGAGTAAGTCCCAAAAATCTGGGTAGTGTATTTAAATAGCCCATCCGCGACCATAACCCGCTTTTCCACCATTTTTTACTGGAAAGAAGCTTTTGAGGCGATTTTTAAGAGAGGAAATCATTGTTCTTCATTTAGGGAAGGATTTTGGACTCTAAAACTCGATTATATGTGATTAAGGATCAAATTATCATTGTTTAATTTATGAAAATCAATAGAAAAAGATTGAATTAGGGCTTGAGATTATGAGACCTTTAGGGGATGATTTGAGGGGCCAAACGAACTCCGATTTTAGAGTTCTTTATATGTACGGACTCGTGAGATGATGAAGAATATTTTGGTATATAATTTGTCGAGTTCCGAGCTATGGTTCTGGGGGTCGGGTTTTGACTAATTTCGGATTTTATGCTAAAATTGGTATTTTTCAATTGGAATTCATTCCCTTAGCATAATTTGATGAGAAAGATCTGATCTTTATAGATTTGGAGCACTCGATATTTGATTCGAGAGGCAAGAGGATTGCAGAGTAGCTTTTCGGGCTAGTTTGAGGTAAGTAATATCTTTAAATCCTGTCTTGAGGGTATGAAACCCCGGACTTTATATCCTTTCACAGATTTGGAGTGACGCACACACTAGATGACGAGTGTGGGCGTGCACGAACTGGAAATTTGGAAAAATGTATCTTTTTAGGCAACTATGGAGTTGTGAAACTGCTTTTAAAGCATATGGTTATTAGTATTACTATGTTTTGTTATACTTGGGTTGTAAGCCATGTTTGGGGCCTAGTGCCGATCTATTTTAACCCCTTGAGGGCTATTTTACTGATATTCCTCACTTTGAAACTATGATTTTGCACTGAGTCTTTCTTGTGAAATTGTTGACACTCTTGTTTGATAATATTACTATTTCTTGAAATGAGATACTATTTTGGGTCGAGAACCCCATTTTATTTATGTCCCGAATGGCATACTGAGAGTGTCTGACTGAGTGAGGCCAAGGGCCAATATTGTGAGGATGTTATGATATGAGCGAGGCTGAGTGCCTGAGAGTGATTGATGCCATGCTTTTGCTTGTTTATAGCGCTTGGGCTGTAGGAGCCCCTCCGGAGTCTGTACACACCCCTAGTGAGCACAGGTACCTACTGAGTGCGAGTGCCGAGTGATAAGTGATAAGTGATTGGGAGGCATGAGTGACAGTAAGGTTACCCGCGGGGCTAATACTGAGTGATGGTGAGGTGCTTAGGAAAATTGTTACGAGTGATGATTATGGCCCAAGGGGCAGTTTTATGATGATATTTTACTGAGTTTTGACTATGATTCACTTCGAGAGGATACCGAACTCTTAGGGAAAAAAATTCATTTTCTTGAACTCTTTCGTGCCATTCTATTGGTTCTTGAAATCTAAACTACTTTTGTTTCATTCTCTCACAGATGGTGAGGACACGCACTACCGATCAGGGTGACCAGACACCAGCCAGAACCACAAGGGGTCATGGCCGTGGTGGAGTTAGGGGACCAGCCTGCGCAGCAGCCGGGACAGTACCACAGGATACCCCTGTCATTTAGGATCAGGTTCCCACCAAGAGTGCTCCAGCGGGACAGGCTCAGGAACCGGCAGTGCCTGTTGTTATTCTGGGTCTTCAGGAGACTCTGGCTCAGATATTGACGGTGTGTACCAGTTTGGCTTAGGAAGTTGCTATGTCTACTACTGCCACTACAGCTCAGGCCGGGGGAGGCATTCAGCCTCCAGCTGCCCGGACACCTGAGCAGGCTGTACAGGGTATTCAGGCACCGGGGGTAGTTCAAGCCCAGTCGGTTGCCCCAATTCAGGACTATGTGGTTCCATCTATGTCCGAGGATGAGCGTAGGCTGGAGAGGTTCAGTAGACTTCAGCCTCCGACTTTCACTGGCATAGAGGGTGAGGATGCCCAAGGTTTTCTGGATAAATGCCAGAGGATACTACGTACTGCGGGTATTTTGGAGACCGGTGGGATCTCGTTTGCTACATTTCAATTTGCTGGTGCTGCTTTCACTTGGTGGGAGGCATTTGAGAGGCATAGGCCGATTGGTTCAGCACCAGTCACCTGGCAGCAGTTCTCCACGATCTTTTTGGAGAAGTATGTCCCTCAGTCCCACAGAGAGGAGCAGCGCATGCAGTTTGAGCAGTTGCGCCAGGGAGAGTTGTCAGTTACTCAGTACGAGATGAGGTTTTCCGAGTTGGATAGACATGCTTCTGAGTTAGTCCCCAATGATAGGGAGAGGATCAGGAGATTTATAGATGGTCTCACATATCAGCTTCAGATTTTGATGACCATGGAGAGAGTGTCTAGAGCTACATTTGAGAAGGTAGTTGACATTGCTCGGGACATTGAGTCCATTCTTAGGCAGGAGCGTGAGGAGAGGGAGGCCAAGAGGCCTCGGGGATCAGGTAACTTCATTGGTGCCCCTTCTAGAGGACAGTTTCAGCATGGAAGAGGTCGTCCATTTAAATCTCCATAGCCAGCTCGCCCAGCTTATAGTGGTGCATCTTCGGGGCAGGGTCCCCGCAGTTCTCATCAGGGACGTTCATCTTTTAGTGCCTTTCCAGCTGAGAGTTCCTCATGAGCATCATCACATCAGGGTTCTTCTATGCATGGTTCATCTGATGGTTATCATGGTAGCAGGGTTTCTCATCAGTCTCCAGCTCCAGGTGGTTGTTTTGAGTGTGAAGAGTTCGGACATGGGTGGAGGCAGTGTCCTCATCGTCCTGGTAGTTCATCTCAGCAAAGGGTTCAGCCCTCGACTTCATCCCCAGTCACTTCACCACCTACCCAGGAAGCCAGGGGTGGTGGTCAGGTAGCTAGAGGCCGCCCTAGAGGGGAAGGTCGAGCAGGTAGAGGCAGCCACATATTTATGCACTTCCAGCCAGGCTGGATGCTATGGCCTCTGATGCAGTGATCGCAGGTATTGTCTCAATCTGTTGCCGAGATGTTTTGGCTTTATTTGACCCTGGTTCTACATATTCCTATGTTTCTTCATATTTTTCCCATTTCCTGGATATGCCTCGTGAGTCTTTAGTTACCTCTGTTCATGTGTCGACTCTGGTGGGCGATACTATTGTTTTGGACCGTGTGTACCGGTCGTGTGTGATATCTATTGGGGATCTAGAGACCCGAGTGGACCTACTATTACTCAGTATGGTCGATTTTGATGTGATTCTAGGCATGGATTGGTTATCCACATGTCATGTTATTCTTGATTGTCACACTAAGACCGTGACCCTAGCTATGCCCGGAGTTTCGAGAGTTCAGTGGAGAGGGTCTATAGAGCATGTGCCTAGTAGAGTGATTTCTTATTTGAAGGCTCAGCGTATGGTTGAGAAAGGATGTGAGTCTTATCTTGATTTTGTGAGGGATGTTAGTAGTGAGACTCCTTCTATTGATTTTGTTCCTGTGGTCCGTGATTTTTCGGACGTATTTCCTGCAGACCTTCCAGGCATGCCACCTGACAGGGATATTGATTTTGGTATTGACCTGGTTCCAGACACCCAGCCTATCTCTATTCCACCTTACCGCATGGCACCAACGGAGTTGAAAGAACTGAAAGAGCAGCTTTAGGAACTCCTAGATAATGGGTTCATTCGGCCTGGTGTGTCACCTTGGGATGAACCGGTGTTGTTTGTGAAAAAGAAAGATGGCTCCATGCGCATGTGTATTGATTATAGACAGCTAAATAAGGTTACGGTGAAGAATCGGTATCCGTTGCCCCATATTGATGTCTTGTTTGACCAACTGCAGGAAGCTAGAGTGTTCTCCAAGATTGACTTGAGATCTAGGTATCATCAGTTGAAGATTCAGGATTCTGACATTCCGAAGACTACTTTCAGGACCAGATATGGTCATTATGAGTTCCTGGTTATGTCATTTGGGCTGACCAATTCCCCATCTGCGTTCATGCAATTGATGAACAGCGTGTTTTAGCCTTACCTTGATTCTTTCGTCATTGTATTCATTGATGACATCCCAGTTTATTCCCGTAGCCAGAAAGAGCATGCTCAACATTTGAGAGTTGTGTTACAGAGGTTGAGGGAGGAGAAGCTTTATGCAAAATTCTCCAAGTGTGAGTTTTGGCTTGGTTCAGTAGCTTTCTTGGGGCACGTGGCGTCTACTGAGGGTATTCAGGTTGATCTGAAGAAGATAGAGGCGGTGCAGAGTTGGCCCAGACTGTCCTCAGCTACAGAGATTAGGAGTTTCCTTGGTTTGGAGGGATATTATCATCGTTTTATGGAGAGATTCTCTTTTATTGCTTCGCCTTTGACCAGATTGACCCATAAGGGTGCTCCATTCAGATGGTCTGATGAGTGTGAGGAGAGCTTTCAGAAGCTCAAGTCAGCATTGACCACAGCTCCGGTACTAGTTTTGCCTACTGGTTCGGGTTCGTACACAGTCTATTGTGATGCTTCTAGAATTGGTTTGGGAGCAGTATTGATGCAGGACGGTAGGGTGATTGCCTACGCATCTAGACAGTTGAAGGTGCACGAGAAGAATTATCCAGTGCACGATCTTGAGTTAGCTGCCATTGTTCATGCCTTGAAGATTTGGTGGCATTATTTGTATAGAGTGCAGTGTGAGATTTTCACTGATCATCGTAGTTTGCAGTATCTGCTGAGGCAGAAGGACTTGAATTTGCATCAGAGGATATGGTTATATCTTCTCAAGGATTATGACCTCACTATTTTGTATCATCCAGGAAAGGCCAATGTAGTGGCCGATGCTTTGAGTCACAGGGCCGAGAGTTTGGGGAGTCTAGCTTACCTTTCAGTAGCAGAACGACCTTTATCACTTGATGTTCAAGCTTTAGCGGGTCAGTTGGTGAGACTGGATTTGTCAGAACCTCCGCGGTTATTAGCTAGTGTGGCTTCCTGGTCTTCTCTTTATGATCAGATTAGAGCTCGGCAGTATGATGATCCGCATTTGTTAGTACTTCAGGACAGGGTCCGTCGAGGTGATGCCAGGGATGTGACTATTGGTGATGACGGTGTTATGAGGATGCAGGGCCGTATTTGCGTGCCCAATGTGGATAGGCTTCGAGAGTTGAATTAGTAGAGGCCCACAACTCGCGGTATTCCATCCATCCTGGTGCCGCAAAGATGTATCAGGATCTGAGACAGCAGTATTGGTGGAGGTGGATGAAGAGATATATTGTTGAGTATGTATCGCGGTGTCTCAACTGCTAGCAGATCAAGTATGAGCACCAGAAACCAGGAGGATCACTTCAGAGGTTAGATATTCTGGAGTGGAAGTGGGAGCTGATCACTATGGACTTCGTAGTTGGGCTTCCACGGACTTCGAAGGGTTTTGATGCTATTTGGGTCATTGTGGATAGATTGACCAAGTCCGTGCACTTCATTCCTGTTGGTACCACTTATACTTCAGAGTGGTTAGCTAGTATGTACATCAGGGAGATAGTCTGATTGCATAGGGTTCTAGTTTCTATCATTTTTGACAGAGGTACTCAGTTCACATCTCAGTTTTGGAGGGTCGTGCAGAGAGGTATGGGTACTCAGGTATAATTGAGCACAACATTTCATCCTCGGACCTTTGGGCAGTCGGAGAGGACTATTCAGATTTTAGAGGACATGTTGCGGGCCTGTGTGATTGATTTTGGTGGCTCATGGGATCAGTTTCTGCCACTAGCACAGTTTGCATATAATAATAGCTACCAGTCCAGTATTCAGATGGCCCTGTACGAGGCTTTATATGGTAGGAGGTGTAGATCTCCGGTTGGTTGGTTCGAGCCCGGTGAGGCTAGGCTATTGGGAACAGATTTGATTCAGGATGTGTTAGAGAAGGTGAAGTTGATTCAGGAGCGACTTCACACGGCGCAGTCTAGGAAGGAGAGTTATACGGACCGGAAGGTCCGGGATGTGTCTTTTATGGAAGGTGATAAGGTACTGCTGAAGGTATCACCCATGAAGGGTGTTATGAGGTTCGAAAATAGGGGAAAGTTGAGTCCACGATTTATCGGTCCTTTTGAGGTATTTCAGAAGGTTGGAGAGGTGGCTTATAGACTTGCTTTGCCACCTAGCCTATCGAGTGTTTATCCGGTATTTCATGTGTCGATGCTCAGGAAATATGTTGGTGACCCATCTCATGTGTTAGACTTCAGCACAGTCCAGCTCGAGGCTGATATGTCATATGAGGTAGAGCCAGTAGAAATTTTGGTCCGTCGGGTCAGAAAGTTGAGGTCCAACAATATAGCTTCAGTGAAGGTACAGTGGAGAGGTCAGCTAGTGGATGAGGCTACTTGGGAGACCGAGCGGGAGATGCAGAGCAGATATCCTCACTTGTTTGAGACTCTAGGTATGTTTCTAGACCCGTTCAAGGACGAACGTTTGTTTAAGAGGGGGGAATGTAACGACCCGATCGGTCATTACGTAGAACTTGCATTATAACTACTTTTATTGCCTTGTCATAGGTTGGTTATACTGTTTATGATGTGTTACTGTTGGTAGGCTCGAAATCGGAATGGTTGTAGTGAGAATTTAGTCACTTAGTCTTTAAGAATAGCCTTAAAGTGGGTGAAGTCAACTAAGAGTTGACTTATTGATAAACGACCTCGGAATGCGTATTTTATGGCTCAGATAGGTTCGTTAGGTGATTTGGTACTTAGGAGTGTGTTCGGAATAATTTTGTGATGTCCGGTGTAGAATTATGCTTGAATTGGCAAAAGTTAGTTTTTGGTGATTTCCGGTCGGCAGGGGAAAATAGGCTATCGGGGTCGGAATGGAATTCCGGAAGTTGGAACAAATTCGTAATGTCATTTTGGATATGTCTGCAAAATTTCAGGTCAATCGTATGTGTTTTGGATAGTTTCGCCATCGTTGGTGGATTTTAGAAATTTTAAAGTTCTTAGGGTTGAATCCGACGTGATTTTGGTGTTTTTGCATTATTTTTGGTGTTCCGAGGGCCCGACTAAGTTTGAATGAGGTTATAGGATGTGTTGGTATGTTTGGTTGGGGTCCCGGGGACCCTAGGGGTGTTTCGGGAGGTGAACGGACCAAGTTTGGGTGTAAGAAAGTGGCAGTTTTGCTGGTGTTTTCAGGTACTGGTTTAAGCCTATGCGATTGCCGGGAATAGTATGCGATCGCATAGGCTTGTTTGGGAGGCACCATGATTCTTCTATGTGATCGCCTTCGTGGGGCCGCGATCGCGTGGGCTCTTGTGCGAACGCATAGGGTGTGGGCGCGTGGGTTGGGCTGGGTGAGCTAATATTGTGCGAACGCGGGGCCTGGGCTGTGATTGCGTGGGGGAGCATGGTCGATGCTATGCGATCGCGTTTCTCCTCACGCGAAACCACTGAGTAAGTCCCAAAAATCTGGGCAGTGTATTTAAATAGCCCATCCGCGACCATAACCCACTTTTCCACCATTTTTTACCAGGAAGAAGCTTTTGAGGCGATTTTTAAGAGAGGAAATCATTGTTCTTCATTTAGGGAAGGATTTTGGACCCTAAAACTCGATTATATGTGATTAAGGATCAAATTATCATCGTTTAATTTATGAAAATCAGTAGAAAAAGATTGAATTAGGGCTTGAGATTATGAGACCTTTGGGGGATGATTTGAGGGGCCAAACGAACTCCGATTTTAGAGTTCTTTATATGTACGGACTCGTGAGATGATGAAAAACATTTTGGTATATAATTTTTCAAGTTCCAGGAAACGGACCCGGGGGTCGGGTTTTGGCTAATTTCGGGTTTTGTGCTAAAATTGGTATTTTTCAGTTGGAATTCATTCCCTTAGCATAATATGATGAGAAAGATCTGATCTTTATAGATTTGGAGCACTCGGAAGTTGATTCGAGAAGCAAGCAGGTTGCAGAGTAGCTTTTCGGGTTAGTTTGAGGTAAGTAATGTCTTTAAATCATGTCCTGAGGGTATGAAACCCCGGACTTTACATCCTTTCACGGATTTGGAGTGACGCACACACTGGATGACGAGTGTGAGGCGTGCACGAATTGGAAATTTGGAAAAATATATCTTTTTAGGCAACTATTGAGTTGCGAAACCGCTTTAAAAGCGTATGGTTATTAGTATTACTATGTTTTGTTATACTTGGGTTGTAAGCCATGTTTGGAGCCTAGTGTCGTTCTGTTTTAACCCTTTGAGGGCTATTTTACTGATATTCCTCACTTTGAAACTAAGATTTTATACTCAGTCTTTCTTGTGAAATTATTGACACTCTTATTTGATAATATTACTATTTCTTGAAATGAGATACTATTTTGGGTCAAGAACCCCGTTTTATTTATGGCCTGAATGGCATGCTGAGAGTGTCTGACTGAGTGAGGTCGAGGACCAATATTGTGAGGATGTTATGATATGAGCGAGGCCGAGTGCTTGAGAGTGATTGATGCCATGATTTGACTTGTTTATAGCGCTTGGGTTGTAGGAGCCCCTCCGGAGTCTGTACACACCCCCAGTGAGCGCAGGTACCTACTGAGTGCGAGTGTCTAGTGATGAGTGATCGGGAGGCATGAGTGACAGTGAGATTGCCCGCGGGGCTGATACTAAGTGATGGTGAGGTGCTGAGGGAAATTTTTACGAGTGATGATTATGGCCTGAGGGGCAGTTTTATGATGATATTTTACTGAGTTTTGACTATGATTCACTTCATTTTTCAAACTGATATTACTGAGTGTTTTACTGAGACATATTGAAAATATACTTGTTTCAAAACTATTTTATGGAAACTGGTTTTCGAACTTATGTATACTGTATTGAGAATTGATGTTTTACTGTTTTGTGGATTGGTGTTTTTGTGATGTATGTTCATATACTTCAGAATGTGATTTATTTTCATTACTACTGAGTTGGCGTACTCATCATTACTCCCTGCACCCCTGTGTGCAGATCCAGGTACTGGTTCGAAGCAGTAGTTGTCCGAGCTTGTTGTCATCAGTGTTTGGGTTTTCGAGGTAGCTGCCCAGCGTCCGCATCTTCTCCACTTCCCTTCTTCATTTAGTACTTAGTATTTGATTCATAAACATTATTATGACATTAGCATAGTTAGTTTATTTCTTAGATGCTCAAGATCGGTTGACTCTAGTCTTGGGAGATTTGTTTAGACTGTTAGATTATTATTGCGGCGTAAAGACTTAAAGAAATTATTTTATACTCTGTTTGCTGATTAATATTGATTTTTCGTAATATTATAATAGATCAAATGTGTAGTTATGTGATGGTTGGCTAGCCTAGTTCCACAATAGGTTTCATCACGACCTGTTAGGATTTGGGGTCGTGACAGTAGGATCTTCTTTGGGGAATTATCAAACCTGTCTAACATTCTGTTAACATGTCTGCTCACTTAGATATCATGCAGATAGGAAATAAGTGTAAAAAAACCGTTTCAACACTTAGACATCATGCCTATAGGAAACACATATCAAAATCAGTCTTGACACTTAGACGTCATGCCTATAGGAAGTAAGTGTAAAAAAAATCAGTTTCTGTGTTTAGATATCATGTCTGTAGGAAATAATGCTTGTAATTAGTTTCAGCACATAGAAAGCATGCCTATAGGATCTAAAAAGATGAAATATGCCTATTAAAATTATGGTATGATTAACGGATAGATACCATGTCTATAGGATTCTGCCCGGTTATCACTTAGGCGAACCTGTAAGATAATTAAAATCCTGAGTTTTAAAATTGTGTTTGTTTGACCGCTTGTAAACGTGTCCAGATTCAGTAAGTCATATAAAAATCAGTAGGCAAACTGATAGGTACTCACTGCCTTGCCTTAATAAAACTGCTGCATATTCTGTTTATGCTCATTTAGGTATCCTGCCTATAGGATCCTAAATCATTAAAAATCGCTTGTCTGAATAGCGTGCATTTGTTTGTCTATTTGTGGAGGTAAACATGAGCCCCTTAATTGCTCCTTATGCGACAGTCCTACTTGATTTTTGTTTGTCGCTTAGTTTTTATCCTTTTAAGCAACAGTTAGTCTAGAACCACCTTAAATAAAGGTCCTAAACACCTCCAGGGCCAAAAGTAAGGGACGGGTAATGCACGCATAAGGCACGTACTGGATGTTATTAGAACGCTTAGGTAATAATTGAAAAGGGGAGGGTAACTGCATAGTAAAGAAGATGATGACATGTGCGCTAATCCTACACGTAACACCTTTATTTGAGGAAGGTTATCGAGTATTGCATAGAAGTGATCATGTAGGTTAATAAACCTAGGACCCCTTTAATTTCCGTTTTAAAGTAATCTCTATTTGTTTTTAAATTGTTTTATTTTCCTTTAAAGACTAATTCGCTTAAATTAAGTTTGGTCGGGACCCACTATTGTGGACCTCGAGAGGTGCCTAACACCTTCCTCTCAAGGTAATTTCGAGCCCTTACCCAATCTCTGGTGATGTAAACCGGTTTTTTGAGTTATTTTATTTAGTGCCCTAACGCACCTTAATCTATTAGGTGGCGACTCTTCAAATCCCATACCCCGTCCCAAAAGGAAGGGAGTTGTCCCAAAATGTCGAAACCCCGGGCTCTGCAAGGGAAAAAGGGGGGCGCAACACAAAACACCCTCCAATTTTCGGCCACAGCGCACCCCCACCAAGATTCATCACAAAATAATTCCAACACCATCAAGACACACCAAAATCATCCACAAGCATAATAACAATGAAAATCCCACAAGTTAAAGCAAAATTTTAGGCCAAAATATGAATATTAACAAAACAAAACAAAAATTGAAAAACTACCCAGGGATAGAAATACTAACTAAACCACCAAAAATTACTACTAAAAGAGAAGAGATAAGAAAAGAGAACTTACCTTGATGAGTGATGGAGGTGGGAGAATTTGAGGGGAAGAAATTTGAAGAAAACGAAGAAGAATGGGGGATTTGGGTATGAGTTAGAGAGGAGAATGTGATGAGAGAATAATGGGAAAGGAGGGGAAAGATACGGGTGTTAGAAAGAAAAGAGGCGTCTGTTTTTTCTAGTTTTTTCAAATTATTTTATTTATTTATATTTTTTTATTAAAGGCTGAAAATTTTTACACTACCGCGTCGCAGGGTGCGGTGCCCCACGCAGCACGGTAGTGGAGATTTTCAGAGAGTAAACTTTATGTCAAAAACAACACTTTGGCCTAGCGCGGCGCACCATGAAACGCCCCACGCGGCACGCTATGCCACTTTTCTCATAGTTTCGATTTTTTTTAACTTTTTAACCCACGGTATGCACCCCAACTCTATTATGTACTTATTTTGTGTCCAATTCATGCTTATAGCTGTCCAAACAAGTACTAAAACTCCTAAACTCTAATAATCTTAATCTAAAATTATCTAAACCATTCTACAAAAGCAATAAAAAAGGTTAGAAGTAGTTTTGAATTATAGTCGCCAGCTTGACTCCGTCACTTAGGCTTATTTGATCACGATGCTAGAGGATTGCTTATGAAATCCACCAACAAGGTATGATTTCAACCTGTGCTCATTCACTTTAAATCTCCCATTCCCTTCCTCATTCTTTATTTCAATGGTGTCATAAGGTGAGACGTGTTTCACCACGTACGTACCTGTCCAACTTGACTTGAATTTTTCAGGGAACAACCTAAGTCTACTATTGTATATCAGAACTTTGTCCTCTTAATGAAACTCTTTTGGATTAATCAAACAATCATGCCACCTTTTTGTCTTTTCCTTAAAAATTCGTGCATTCCCATACGCGCCTAGTCTAAACTCTTCCAGTTCATTCATCTGCAACAACCTGTGTTCACCTACAAGACTTAGATCAAGATTAAGTATCTTAATAGCCCAATAGGCTTTATGTTCTATTTTAACAAGTAGGTGACATGATTTTCCATACTCTAATTTGAACGGTGAAGTCCCTATGGCTATTTTGAATGCAGTTCTGTACGCCCATAGAGCTTCATCCAACTTTATAGACCAATCCTTAGGAGAAGAACTAATCGTCTTTTCAAGAATTCATTTAAGTTCACTGTTAGCCACTTCAACTTTCCCACTAGTTTGGGCATGGTACGGGGTTCATGTTTGTATGTGAACCCATACTTAGACAACAATGCAACAAACTGCTTTCACGAAGTGCGACCCATTGTCACTGATAATCACTCTAGGTGTCCCAAAGCGGGTAAAGGTGTTCTTCCGTAAGAACTCACATACCACCCGAGCATCGGCCTGTAGATACTAGTACAACGTCTCCTATTCATAGGTCTGTGCCCGCCTTTAGTCAATGGCTACTAGGATATGCTGATACAAATGAGCCGACGAAAACGGGCTACCAGAATGGAGATGAGAGGCATTTCATCCCTATTGCTAATATTACCCGCCCTTTGACACTTGTCATTTGCAGCTACATATGCCCGTGTGTCTTTGTACAAAGTAGGCCAATAGAAACTGGCTTCCATGACCTTTTTTGTAGTGTGATTTCCACCATAGTGTCCTCTATCTTCTCCATCATGGCAATGAGACAGAATACTTGCCATCTCTCCTTCAGGCACACATCTTTGATCACACCATTTGCACACAGTTTAAACAAGAAAGGATCATTCCAAATAACTTTTTACCTCACCTTGAAGATTCCTTCTTTGATCACGAGAGAGGTTACGAGGCAGCCATTCACTATCCAAAAAGTTGGCTACATCAGCATACTAAGGTGGCCTTTCAGAGACCGTAGCAATGGAGAAAATCTGCTCATCAAGGAACTCTTCCCTTATTTCAACTGTTTCAACTAAAGGTCTCTCAAGTCGAGATAGATGGTCTGCGACTTGATATTTTGTTCCCGTCCTATCTTTGATCTCCAAATCAAACTCTTGGAGCAACAACGTCCACCACATCAGACGTGACTTGGACTCCTTCTTACTCGACATGTATTTCAAGGTTGAGTGATCATTATGTAAAATAACTTTACTCCCCACCAGATATGATCTAAACTTGTCAAAAACAAAGACCACGACAAAGAACTCTTTCGCAGTAGTGGCATAGTTGACTTGAGCATAATTTAATGTCCTGCTTGCATAGTGGATGGGCCTAAACATCGTATCTTTTCTTTTCCCTAGATATGCCCCCACAGCCACATCACTAGCATCACATATTATTTCAAATGGCTGGCTCCAATAAGGTGTCACCATAATAGGAGCACTCACAAGCTTTTCCTTTATCATTTTGAATGCTCTTAAACACTCCACATCGAAAAACAAACTTGACATCCTTCGCTTACAATGCAGTAAATGACTTGGTAATGTTGGAAAAGTTTTTAATGAATCTTCTATAGAACCCAGCATGTCCCAAGAAACTTCTTATGCTCTTCACAGAAGTCGGTGGATGGAGCCTAGCAATTACATCAACCTTGGCTCTATCAATTTCAATGCCATGTGTAGTCACTTTGTGGCCCAAGACAATTATCTCTTTCACCATGAAGTGACACTTCTCCTAGTTAAGAACCAAGTGAGTGGCTTCACAATGTTCAAGCACAAACTCCAAATTCTTCAAGAAATCCTCAAAGACATCACTAGAGAGGGTGAAATCATCCATGAATACCTCTAGACACTTCCCATTTATATCGGAGAACATAGACATCATGCACCTCTAAAAAGTGGCAGGTGCACTACACAACCCAAATGGTATCCTCTTGTAAGCAAAAATACCTAACGGGCAAGTGAATATGGTCTCTCAACATCTTCTGAGGCAATGGGTATCTGATTGTAGCGTGAGTACCCATCCAAGAAATAGTAGCATCCATATCCAACCACTTTCTCGCGCATCTGATCAATGAAGGGAAGTGAGAAGTGGTCTTTCCGTGTTTCATCATTCATCCTTTTATAATCGCTGCACATTCTCCACCCAATAACTGTTCTTATTGAGACCAATTCATTATCTTCATTCTTCACCACTGTCATCCCCCATTCTTAGGTACAACTTGCACTAGACTAATCCATTGGCTATCATAGATGGGGAAAATTACTCTCGCATATAACAATTTAATGATCTCCTTGTGCACTACCTCCTCTAAATTTTTGTTCCACTTGCTTTGGGGCTGCACCATTGGCTTGCTATTTTCTTCTAGCAGAACTTTGTTCATGAAAATGAATGGACTGATTCCTTAAATATCAGCTATACTCCAGCCAATGGCTATCTTTTACTTTTTAGCAGCTCCACTAGCTTTTGCTCCTGTGTACCTGTCAAGTAAGCTGAAATAATCACAGGAAATTGTTAGTTTCAAGAAAAGCATATTTTAAGTGAGTAGGGAGGACCTTTAATTCCATATTAGGCTTAGAAGTCTCCTCTTTTAGTTCCTCCTCATCAACCACTTGATCCTCAGTTTCAAGAGCTTCAACATCTTTCTTTATTTCAGGATCTTCATCCTCCATTGTGCTAGACTGAGTAATACACCTCTCTCGAGTATCCCCCACAAGCTTGTCAAACTTATATTTTTCAGCGAATTCCCCAACAACATCTAGCTTGAATCACGAGTAGGCAGACGTCTCATAACTGGGGTATTTCATCATCCTCTTCATCTGGAACACCACTTTCTCATTGCCCACTCTGAGCATAAGCTGCCCCTCGTAGATATCAAGAATAGCTCTACCTGTACATAAAAATGGCCTCCCAAGAATTATAGGCACCTCCTTGTTCACCTCCATATCCACCATAATAAAATCTATGGGGAACACAAACTTGTCCACCCAAACTAGAATATCCTCAATGATTCCCTCGGCTAAAATAGTGGTTTGGTCAGCTACTTGTTGTTGATACCCAATTTTTCATAAAAATAATTTTTATTGCATATATACCTTCAAAATCATGCATTAGTATCAATTGGTATTCTTCCATAATTTTTCTACATTTTATTAATTTGTCCAGTACTTTATTTCCCATAAATAATTATAAAATTGCATCACAAATGATTTCAAAGACATTGCTTGACCTAATTCATTGTTTATGGTCATATTAAGACCAAATTATTCCATAAATAGCCAAATTGACACCTTTTGGCTATAATTGCAATAACTTTTCAATTATAGCCCATGCATATAATTTTGAGATATTTTTACCAGAAATTAGTCTTTTGTATTTTAAAATACTAAGTAACCATTTTTAAAACATTTCTATGCATGAAATTCATTTTTTATAATTAGTAATTATTTTATAAAATTGTTTTAATTAAATTATCTTGGTATTTAAAAAATAGCCCATTTATCTCAACCATAGCCTATTTTAGCCAGCCCAAAAAATGCCTAATTACACTAGCCCAAGACCCCAGGCCCAAACCTTATCCTACCCGACCCAATTCCGCCCAAATCCTGGTTGTTAATCATTTTTTATCAACGGTCCAGGTTAATTATTTCCTTAATTAACCTAAATGACCCCTTCCCCGAACCTCTCATTCCTCCTCTCACATCCGTCGTCACTCATCTCCCTTTTCTCTCAAACGCTCTCTAATCCTAACCCTAACTCTCACCTCACCTTCACTCTCCATCGTCAACCATAGTGGTTCCTCACCACTCTCAGGCCTCTCATGGCTCTTTTATGCCGGCATTACTTGTCTCTAAGGCCCTCAAGGGACTAGGGTCGGTCCGCTCACACCTTGGGCATGTTCGTGCCTGTTTCAGGCTGCAATGTCTCGATTTTGAGTAAGGTCTTCTTATCTTTGCCTAAACCTATGGATTTCAAAGCCTCGTCTTCGTCTCTATGCTATTTTCTCAAAACCCTAATTTTGTCTCTTGAGCTTCTCAAATCTGTACAGATCTGAGATGGGTTAAACTTATTTTGTATGTTTTTCTTATGAAAATATCCTGATTTTCTAATAGCTTTTCGTTTTCCTAAACTAGGGTTTCCTGGAAATCTTTTCTTCAAAATGCTTTCTAACTTTAAGTGTTTAATCATCTGGTTCTTATGTGTTTTCAACTGATTACGTTGGGTTTTCCTTAACCTAGTCGATTTATGCTAAAACCCCAATTTTCTAATATTTTTGCTTTGATTCTGAGTTTGACCGTGTTACTTGTTACACTGTTCGTTCTGTGCTTTGACTTTCATGATTTCCCTTTAGTCTAATTCGATGTCATGTGATTTCTTACCCTAGTACGTCTCTATTAGGGTTTCTGATTCGATTTCTCGACTGATTTCTGTGTGTTTATGAAATTGTGTTTAGCCTATTTGTTTATTTGTGGAAACCTATATTTTCTTCCCTTAAATCAGTACTATTTTGAATTTCTGATTCACTGATTTTCTCTGTTAAGGATCTGCATGCCTAAGTCTTGCCTATTTCTATGATTACAACCCTAATTAGTCGTTCTTGCCTTATTCGATTGTTGTATATTTACTGATTCCTTTACCTGATTTTTCCCTTAAATTAGACCCCTGATTTATTTATTATGAATGTCACGACCCAAAATCCATAAGGTCGTGATGGCGCCGGACACCACTTTCAGGCAAGCCAAACATCAAATGGTTAAGCTAAATTTCCTGTTTTAGCATTTTTGAAATCATTACCTTTCACTTTATTACATAATAACTTAATAAAATCCTCCAAGTAAATATGACAATTTAATATTCCATTTTTATAAAATACACCCCAAACACACCCCAGAACCCAGTGTCACAAGTGCATGAGCAAATTCTAAGAATTTCAAAAATACTACAAAGCTTGTCCAAAATACAAATTAGACGAGGAATTTAAAATGAAAATAAATACAATATGAGGGAGACTCTGTCGGCTGTGGATCGCCTCCGGGTGATGCAGCTCGCCTAAGTCTCCAAACCAGTCACATCGCTATGAAAGTACCTGTGCAATAAAAATGCACATCAAGTGTAGCATGAGTACGAAAACAACATGTACTCAGTAAGTATCCCGCCTAACCTCAGAGAGGTAGTGACAAGAGGTCGAATTTGACACTTGCTATAAGTCAGTTTGGTATAATCAAGTGAGATGCTAAGCATGAGTGTCATAGGCAAATTTAATAATAATCAGTGATAATAAATATCAACTTCTTTAACATTTAACACATTAAATCTTCGTCATTTTAGTGGGAAATTTTACAACTTCTTAGGCCAGTAAAAAGTAATAATTACAGGACATACGCAGCAATTATCATGCTCAAGAAAATGCCGAGGGTCGAACGGCGCGGACCAACAATAATAAAATGTGCACTGTCGAGGGTCGAACAGACCGAATCATAGATGCATCTATCTACCCCGCTCGCGAATCGAACATGCGACGCGGTTAACATAATACTAGGGCTACCCCGCTCGTGAATCATACCTGCGACTTGGGTCCCCGTATAAATATACGTAAATACAGGGTCATCCTGCTCGCGAATCATACATGCGACTCAGGCACCCAAAGTTACACGTATTCACACCAATAAACCACATTTTTATTAGGAAAATTAGTTGTTCAGTGAAGTGATAAAATTCTCCTTTTAATAAACATGAGAATAGTATTTAAAACCTTTCTGGAGATTTACTTGCCAATTTCGACAGGGTTCCAAACTCTATAGATTTATCCGAAACACAATTATCCAAGGAAGAATCAATTCTCCTTCTAGGTGATTAAGAAAAGTAAACTCTATCCTTCTCAGAGATTTAGATACAAATTGAAAGCATCACATGATATTTTATTGACAAGGTCACAAGTACAACAAGTAAAGCATGCTAGTGGGTGCTAGACTACCCGGACATGGCATAATAGTAGCTATGCAAGGACTCCCGTCACCTCGTGCGTACGTAGCCCCCGAAAATAATAGCATGTATTTATTTAGTTCACCTATGGGGACAATTCCCCCTCACAAAGTTAGAAAGGAGACTTACCTCGCTCCAAAATTCCATAACCGGCTTCCAAGTCCTTCCGGTGACTCAAATCGTTGCACAACGCTCCGAAACTATCCAAATAATGGAAAACTAATTAAAATATACTCTAATACTTGTAACAAATTCAAATTATATAAATTCCCAACTCTGCTCAAGGAATTGACCAAAATGCCCTCGGGCCCACGTGTCCGGATTCCGAAATTTCTCGAAGATATATTCTACCCATAACCTTACTAGCTCAAATATACAATTTACTCTAAATTCCATGCTCAAATTCGTGATAGAAATCCAAAATAAAATTTCTAGGTTTTCTTCCAAAAATCTCAATTCCCTACTAATTCCCATGTTCAAATTCATGTATAAACCTTGTATTTAACTTGGAATGAGAAGGAATCACTTACCTTTTGATGCTTGATGGAAATCCCCCTTTGAAGCTCTCCAAAATCGTCCTAACCAAGTGAAAGAATTGATGAAATGGACAAAATCCCGTTTAAAATAGGACATTGCCCAGGTAACCTTCTGCGCGATCACACAACATCCACCGCGATCGCACAAGCAAAATCCCAGAAGCCTCCAACACACCCTGTGCGGTCGCACATTGAATTCTAAGGTCGCACCAGCCATAACCTGCAGCCTCACTTCCTTTTGTGCGGTTGCATTCCTCCTAGTGCGATACTGCGATCGCACCACTAGGACTGCGATTGCACTTAGTCCCCAGAGCACCAGAAAACAGCATCAACCAAACACTTGAAAATAACCCGGAACCACCCCGAAACACACCCGAGGCCCTCGGAACCCCGTCTAAATCACACGACTCAGTCCCATAACCTCATACGGACTTTCTCGAGGCTTCAAATCACATCAAACAACGCCGAAATCACGAATCACACTAAAATTCAACTTTATGAACTTTGAAATTTCGAACTTCCACATCCGATGCTGAAACCTATCAAATCACGTCTGATTGACCCCAAATTTTTCACACAAAACATATTCGACATTACGGACCTTCTCCAAATTCCGGAATCGCATTCCGATCCTGATATCAGATTTTCCACTTCCGGCCGGATTTCTCAAAAACCTTCAAATTTCTATTTTTAGCCAAATGACTTCACAATGACCTACGGACATCCGAATTCACTTCCGATCGCGCTCCCAACTCCAGAATCACCATACAGAGATATTCCTAGGCTCGGAATCCCAAACGGACATCAATATCACTGAAATGCACTTCAAGCCAAACTTAGAAAACTTCTTCAAAATGCTGACTTCCACAATACATACCGAAACGCTCTCGGGTTATCCAAAGATCGATCCGGACATACGCCCAAGTCTGAAATCAGCAGGAACCTTCAAATCCCGATTCAGAGGTCGTTTATTCAAGATTCCAATCTTAGTCAATTTTTCCAACTTAAGGCTTCTGAAATGAGAATTTTCTTTCCAATTTTACTTTGAACTTCCCGAAATTCAACTCCGACCATGCCCACGAGTCATAATACCTGAAATGGAGTTGCTCATGACTTCAAACCGTTGAACGACGCGCTAGAGCTCAAAAAGACCGGTCGGGTCGTTACATTCTCCACCACTTAAACAGACGTTCGTCCTCGAACGTGCCAAGAATTGCTCTGGAGTTATCTGAAATCACTGTTTAACACCTCGAGCACCTTCCCGTGCTACCACAACCCAGTTGAGTACATTATCTTGATCAAATCTGAAGATTTCTTCTTTTATCAATATAATAGACTCAGAATCCAGTTCCAACACCTGAAATTTCTCTACCAGGCCTAGTTCCAATATGAAAACACGGTATCAACTACCACACGATATACCAGAACATGACTGCATACCTTTGCTAAATTAGCACCATGCACCGCATAATTCATCATCTAGCCACCTTGATGATCACGCTCAACTATGTCTTATAAAAGACTAAGCGGGCGTTGCAAATATAATCCGGGGTATTATGCCCAGAGTCGATCCCACAAGGAATTTACGTATCAATCAAGGCTTTAGAATACGCAACTTTTACTCAATCAATTCTCTCAAGACTTTTTTAATATAAATTGGTGATGTTTTACTAATTCTACTGACAATAATAATAACTAACAATTACTAACAATGTGTTGTAAACAATTATGATAAAGGTCTAAGGTTATGGTTTCCCCCGTTGGTGAA